>CM040238.1:245827101-245964829 GCA_022545495.1 Chrysanthemum lavandulifolium
GATGACGACTGGGCCTTCCGTCTGCCTTTATAAACACCCATCGGTGTACTCCATACAAGCTAGTGTACGGAAGGCATGTCATCCGCCGATTGAGCTCGAGCACAAGGCATACGGGCCTTAAAACATGCAAACTCGATATTCGTGATTGGTGATCACGTAAAAGTTCAAATGAATGAATTAAATGAACCCATGATCAAGCATACGAGAACTATTTGATCTACAAGCAAAGACAAAGAAGATTCATGACTCTAAAATCAAGAACCGCCGCCAACGTCGGTGATCGAGTCCTTCTTTTCAATTCAAGATTGAAGATTTTCTCGGAAAGCTTAAGTCCCGTTGGTGCCGTCCATTTACTATTTCTAAGGTTTATCCTTATGGTACCATTGAGTTATCTCAACTCGATGGTCCAAATTTTAAAGTGAATGGTCATCGATTAAAGCATTATTTTGGAGAGGACATTCCACCAGTAATTGTCCCGGATCTACAAACTTTCCCCATGAACCAATGAATGCGGGGATCGAGTCAAGCTAGTGACTCTGGAATCAAAAACAAGAGCACTCACCATATGGGTTTTCACCCATGTTTCGCTTCTTCTTACCCTATTCTACCACCCTAGTGTGGGAAGTTGCCTCATTGTTGTATAAGTTTTCCTTTCAAGAAAAAAAATAAAAAATAATAAAAAAATAAAATAAAATAAATAAATAAAAAATGTGTATATATCAAAAATAAAATAATGGCCGTAGTATTTCCCTTTTATGTTCTTTGTTTTGGCATAACATGCGGTACTTTGAATATTGAGGGCAATATTCATTTCTAAGCGGGGAATTCTCACGAATTTTATCATGTAATTATTCCACCCAATTCCCGCTTTTGGCCAATTTTTTTTGGAGTAAGTGTTTTTCACTTACTCAAGCAATGGTAATCATCCGCCATGTCTAACCCCATAAGGATTGGCTAATCCAGAGCAAACCGCTCTTGGTAAAGATTTCAAATCCGCTTATGGCTTGCAATTTGCCCAAAATTGTATGGTATTCAACTCACCATATCTTTAATCGGTGAAGAGTTGGCTAGCCCGCAAGTTTATGGCTTATGGTAAAGGCAAGTGGAAAAGCCATAATTGGTAATCGGCTCACCAAAGATAATATTGATAATTTATCTAAGAGTTGGCTAGTCCAGAGCAAACGGCTTCGTAAAGACAAATCAAACTGTTTACTAACTTATGATTTGCTCAAAATCATTTGGTTATCATTGTACCAAGGTTCTTACTTGAACCAAAACAATTGGCTACTCAAGTGATGGCTTTTGGTAAAGAGTTCTTTAAAATCCATTAAAGTTTCAAAACATTGCTAGGGACTAGCAATATCTTAGTGTGGGGATTGATGAGTGTCTAAATACTCATCATTTTTGTATCATCTAGATCGCAAAAACATCCGAAAACACTTAAATGCATCAAATGATGAAAATATCACAAATAAGTGTTTTATATGTTTTAAATGAAAAATATCAAAATCGATGAAAACGATTAAGTTTGCAAAATTGGCGCTTTAGTCCCCAAGTTTCAAAAGTTATCAAATCTAGTCCTCGAATCCAAAAATGTGGAGTTTTATCATTCAAGGTCCCTGAAATATTCTAAGTTGTCAAAATGGTCCTTGAATGAATCTTTGGTCAAATGACGTAAAAGGTCCCTCAAGTTTGAAAATGTCAAAATAGTCCTTGGATTTATAAAAAGTAAAATTATCAAAGTGGTCCTTGTATTATTCATATGGCAAGTTTGGTCCTTGTGTTTAGTTTGGAGAGTTGGCGGTTCAGGTCCTCATGTTTGGATAATTGCAAAATTGGTCCTTATGATATTAAACAAACCAACGGACCTTTGTATTTTAAACCCACTAAACAAATAGAACCCCGCCATTATACATTTGACCCCGTGACCCCCATTTTGACCCCCTTCATATGAATACCACGGGTCAACAAAGTCAAACACCAGCAACTGTTCATCCCCTACCTCCTTGTCCCGCCAAATCCAGAAACCAGAGTGGTTTCTCACCACTTGCTCCTACCTCCCTTCCACCTGTCTTCCAAGTTGTATACCAACCCCCCTCCACCTTCACAATCTTCCAAAGCTCATTAATTGTTAAAAGCTGCTTATAGACTTTTGGCGCCAAAATTTACACATGGACGATTATGATGATTTGTGAAGATTCAATGGTCTAGATCAAGTGGGAAATAATCAGAGGTCGACAAGAAGTCTCTAAAGTCTATAAAGAAGGGAAGAGAAGCAAGGAAGAAAGATATCTAGTGTAATTTTTAAGTTATTATGTCGTTTAGTTTACTTTTAAAATTCCGAGTATGTTTTAGCCTTTAAACTCAGATTTCAAGTTTTATTACATAATAAAGCTTTTGTGAAACATCAATTTCAAGATATCAAGTTCCATTTCAGGTTTATGCAAAATTTTACTTTTGATCAAAATTTCAATAAGTTCGAATGTTGTTTGACTGAATAAGCCACATAAGCTCCTAGAAAGCTTATTAAAGCTTTTAGAAACTTTAAAAATCAGTTTAGAATCAAAAAGCAAAAATCACCAAAAATACAAATAAAATAGTTGAAAAATAAAAAATCCATGGAAATGAAGGTTACAGCTGGAGCAGGGTAAATTGTGGATGGCCTTGGTTTAGAGCTTCTTGGGAAGCTATAGGTTGTGGTCTTTTACTTCAGTTCTCAGTTCTGTGCTTAGACTCATTTTGTAAGCAATTTCTTGTAATTCGCATTTTATAGTATAAGTGCTTAGAGACTGTTAATCTTAGTGTAAATCTGTTTTAATATAGTTAATATAAGTTAATCACTAGGTTTTCTGTTTTAAAAATCTGTTTTAGTACTAAAAGCTTCAAAACAGTTAAGTTAAAGGGTGTTTGGATTTGCCTTGATTACTGTTTTAGAGAGTGTTTAAGTTGTTGCTTGTTATTGTTTTGTGTTACTTAAGTACCATATAGCTCATATAAACAAAGAAAATCAGTGCTTGTTTGTTAAAATAGTCAAAACCTCTTTAATCTCACTTAGTTGTTAACTGTTAAGGTTTTAGTTTGTCAATCTCATCATATTAGTTTAAAACTTGTTAACTTAGCTTAACCTCATCTTATTTTAGGTTAATATATCATAATCAGTTAGTAGGATTAATCCAAAGTTCATATAAGTCAACTTATTTGGTTTTCTTAAAAAGTCAAAATCATACCATGTGCACAGTCGAGCCTATCACCTTCACAAGCTCACACAGAGCTCATCAGTTAGCTTTAGCTTGTGATTCTTGGCTTTTGAGAAGCTTCTTTCGGCTCGCCTCAAGGTCCCAGTGTTTAGTTTTCAATTTGTAGCTTATTTGGTGGTCGCACTCGCTTTTTGTTTGTTCAAACACTCAACATACACCGAGTCTTTACTCAGTGGTTTTTCAGTTTTTTCTCAAGCTTGTCACAAGCTTATTAATTAACCTCAGCTTGTGAATTTTAGTTCTTTGGAAAGCTAACCAAGCCATCTTAAGGTCCCAAGCTTAATTTTGTACTTTGCGTATTATTCAAGAGGGGTCAGTGGTTTTAGATCTGTCCATTTCTTAGTTTAATATAAGTGCTTATTTGCTAATTTCCAGCTTATCAGCATGCTTCTTTGTGTCTTTTAGCTTCATTTGAGTAGCTTGTAGCTTGTTTTATCTTAATTCAGTTTTGGTTTCAGCTTGCAAGCTTATTTGAGCTTAATTCACCAAAATAAGCCCATAAGCTCACTGTTGAGATTTTTAGCTTCTAAACAGCTTATTTTTAATTTGTAAAATTTTTGTGTTCATTAAAGTTTCTTATAATAAGTAGTTAAACAGTTTTTAAAAAGAAAAATCACAAAAACATCATTTTTAATATAGTGATTAGGGGTGAGTAATGGGCGGGGTGGGGCGTTTTATGGTAAACCAAAACCGAATCAGTATATTTCTGTTTTGGAAACTACAAACCGTTTGGTTTCGGTTTTTTCGGTTTCGGTTTTTTGGTTTTTGACATTGAATCGGTTCGGTTTCGGTTTTTTATTCGGTTTTTTCTTACTTGAAAACAAGCAAGTTTTAATCTTATATGAAGTTTACAATTCTAAGTTTTCAAGCAAAAATATTTAAACAAATATCAATAATAGCATATTATCTAGCAATCCAAAGCGTCGAAAAAACGTATAAAACAACCAAACACCAATCCAAAATATAAAATGTACGTCTTTGCGGCTTTGCACTTTTCGTTCGCTTTCGAGAATTGTAGGGGAAATTTTCAAAGAACACTATTGTTCAAAAACAGAGATATAATATCTATAATGAAACAAATTTTAATGTATAGATAGTAAACAACACATTTTTTTTAATAGATAAAGTGTTATACTTAAATCTTTAAAATTAAATAGCAAATCTTTTATATAGATAAAATTATGTAAAACATATAAAAAGTGGGCGGGCGGTTTTCGTTTGGTTTTTTCTTATGAAACCAAAACCGCCCAAACATTCGGTTTTATAAAATTCAAAACCACCGCCATCGGTTTGTCAAATGGGGGTTTTTTGGTTCAATTTTTTCGGTTTTTTCGGTTTCGATTCGGTTTTTTCGGTTTTGTGCTCACCCCTAATAGTGATAGCATTTATTTAATAGAAATTAGCTTTTGATTTTTCTTTTCACTTATTATTAAGCACTTCTTGTTTTTATAATTTTCTTAGTCGTCACCTTAATATATTTTTATAAAAGTTTCATAATTTTCTCATTGTTTAGTATTTATTATAATTTTAAATAGTTAAAAGTATTAATTAATTAGTAATAAATAATTAAAAGCATAAAAATATCTTTTCAGTTTTAAATTTAGTTTTATAATATTCTAGATTTTTCTAAGTTAAAATTTTATTTTCCAAGTTAATTTTTATTTTCTTGTATTTAAGTGTATTTTAAATAGTAATTAATTAGTAATAAATAGATAAAAGTGTAAAAATATATTTTCAATTTTAAAATAAGTTTTATATTATTTTAGATTTTTCTAAATCATAATTTTATTTTTCTAGCCTTATTTCATATTTTCTTTTATTTTAGAGTATTATTAATTAGTTAGAAATAGTTTTTAATTAATAATAATTAAATAAATAGTTGTAAAAATAATTTTCTTTTTCTAATAATTTTCTTTTATTTTTAGGATTCCAAAAATGTCATTTTCATATTTTTAGGTCTTTTATTTCACATCTCACGCTTTATTTTGTACGCTTACGTAGTTTATTAAACGACGATTTACGCTTGTTTTATCCGATTGTCAGGTTTATCAATTCAGATCCAAATTCATTCCAAGCAATCGTGAGTGTAGTTATTCATCAAAATCCTTACCGATCATTATCCTTAGTGATCATTCTATCATCCGAAAAGTTTTTAAAACACCATTGAGTCTCCGTGGGACTTAACGACCCGAGAATCCACTATATTCTCCAGATCTTCATTGCATTTGGTTCTGAACAGTTTTAAGTTTGTTACGGTTGGCCATTCACAAGTGGTCAGCTTGTGTGATTAAACTTGACTGTCTGGAGCTCGATCAATAGTACCCACAAAACTACCTATGCCAAACACCACCATACCTCCTAGGCCAAACAATATCATCTCCACTAAACCATCACCATTGGTTCCTATAGCTATTTCATTTACTTCACCACTATCATCACCACACCTCTACAATTTAGAGGACTTGCCTTCTAGGCCGTCTCACCCGCTTCCGCCGACAACATTCTCCTCATTAGGAGGAATAATGGTTCAAAATCAAGTTGTTGAGTCAACACTTGCTCGGCTTCCTTTTCGCCATCTCCATCATATAATCCTATTTGGATTATGAGAAATCATCAAAGTCAACCACCCGACCATATGGAAGTTGACACTTCTTTACCACCACCATCATTCTTGGTCGAGGCATTCTCAAATGCACTCCACCAATCCTTCATCGTTTGAAGCTCCACAAGCCGCTTCACTTGATTCTTCACATCAAGCCATTTCATTTCATCCACCACCACTACTCCAGCCATGACAAAGATTGCTATCATTGTCAACATGTTGAAAGTTTGATACATGAAGTACGAGAAGACCAACGTTTATGTTCTATCGTCTCTCGAACGCTTCGACGAGATCAAACATAAACAAAACTTGAGCTAGAAGAATTTTAGTGGTGTCCTAGCATCAAGCGTTAGTTGGTCTAGAAATTCTAGTCATGTATTGTCTATTTTCTTATTTTAGAGTCATGTATATCATAACTCTTGTTTTATTAAATGGAATTACATGCTACGTGTTATTTTGTCGAGCATATGATTACTTTGTATTCATGTCTCATTTATGTGATAACATTATTTGTTATATCACCTTTGTCGATTTTATTTATCGCCCAAACGGATCCCTCAGACTGCTCTAGACGGATCCTACTAGGAGGGAACCGTGGGATCCGTGAGACAGAAACTATTTTCCTACTAACTTGGACCACATTTGCGGTGAAATTGTGAATTATACTTGTTTTCTAACCTTTGTTTTGTAGTTATTCAATTAACACATGAAGAATTTGACACCCTAAAGCTAAGGGAGCTTGGTGTCAAAACAAATACATTGCAAAATTACTTGCAATCTTAGATTTATATTTCATGACTTCCGCTGCAAAATTGCAATCATCTAGGGGAGCACACCGTCACATAGACGTAATCTTTGCAAAAATTTGCAAATGAACTAGATTAGCATTACTTTCTTGACGCCTTATTTAGGGATGGACTCGTCAGGGGAGTAATGTGTGAGATCCTTTCCTGCTACTTGCTTTTTATTTCTTATTTCTTTTCTATTTTTCACACATTTTTCTTAAAAACAAAGTGTTGCTTTTTCAAAGCTCTTTTGTTTCGACAAAAGTGGAGAAGAAAGTAAAAACTACAATTCAAACTCTTACAATTTTAGCTTTTCCTTAAAATAATCTTATGTTTTGTCATCAACAAAAGGGGGAGATTGTTAATACAAATAAGCCGTAAAAACGTTTATTTATATTTTACGATCTTCAATGTTTTGTCAATAACAAAAGTAAGATCATCTTAACTAAACAAATAAAATACGAAATGGTTTGAACTAATAGTTTTCTAACACACTTACGCTTTCACATAAAACACTAAAACAAGTACAAGTGATTTTATGTTTTAGATATACATATGTATAACAACTAGTGTTTACATATTGGGATAACATATACTTAACTAAGTATACACTAAAATGGGTAAAATCAAGTATATACTAAAATGGGTAAAACAAGTATATACTAAATAGGTAAAACTAGCAAATGGTTTTGACCCATAACCCATGGTTTTATATATACCACTTAACCAAGTTCATTGTATCCTTAAGATACATTGTATCTAGAAAGAAAACCATGGATCAACCCATAACCCATGACCCATGACCCATGACCCATAACCAAAAATACCCATGGGCAAAGAGGAGCGTACCACGGATCCCTAGCTTTGTGCTAGTTAGATCCCTTGTGGTAGGGATCCGTGGGATCCGGGGAACAGTAGAGGTTTTTCCTCTATAAATAGTGAGCCATTTCTTCATTGTTTCTCACCCATTTCAATCCCTTTCTAACACACTTTCTCCCCTGAGTTAAATCTCACTAACCTTAGATCCAAGAGATCTATGTTTGTAGTTTTGTTTTTGTGTGATCTTCTAGGTTCCTCTTAAAGGCAAGATCACCATCTTTGAAGTCGAGCAAGCTCAAGTCCATGAGTTGCCATGCTTCCTCATCATCAAGGCTATTGAAGTCCTCTTGTTGATGATCTCTTTCTTTCTTCAAAGAAGTGTAGTGTTGAAGACATTAGTGAAAGATGTCTCAAGTGTCAAGACGAAGATATTAGTGAAGGGTATCTATCGCCTATGGATACGCACTTGTGGTAGGTGCTAGAAGTCAAGACAAGAAGCATTAGTGAAAGGTGCTTAGAAGTCAAGACAAAGAAGCACTAGTGAAAGGTGCCTAGAAGTGAAGACACAAGACATTAGTGAAAGGTGTCTTGTAGATCTAGTCAAAGCATTAGTGAAAGGTGCCTTAGATGTACATTCGATATGGTATGTTTCGATGTACAAGATAGACTAGTATTAGATCCAAGGATATTGATGTCCTTGATGATGTTGTAAAGGAGTAGATCTCCTTTGGGATTAGTCGTTGGTGTAGTGTGGTAGTAGTTCCTCCATTGCAATGGAACTAGGTGCTTAGCCTAGTACCTAATAAAGGGTAGGCGACGTTGTGAAGGTGTAGTTCACCTGGGTGAAAGAACTAGGTACTTAGCCTAGTACCTTATAAAGGGTAGGCGACGTTGTGATAGGATTAGTTCTCCTTGGTGTGAAAGAACTCGGTGGTTAGCCTAGCACCGTGATAAAGGGTAGGCGACGTTGTGTTAGGTGTGGTTCGCCTTGGTGTGAAAGAACCGGTATTTAGCTTTGTACCGAAAAAGGTTGCTTACGCCAAGGCTTCTCCGCCATAAGGAGATTGGTGTAGTGTTTACGAACTCTCGAGTAGTGACTCGGGAGTGGAGTAGGGCAAGGAAGGTGTCCTTGTAGCCGAACCACTATAAATACCGTGTTGTGGTTTTGTGTTTACCCTTATCTTTTCATTACTTACCTTTATATGCTTGTTTATCAACATCCAACACACACACCCAAATAGATTGACATAAGTCGATCTAAATAGTTTAAAAGGAAGTTTTAATTGGTAAAACTATTCAACCCCCTTCTAGTTTTCCACAAAATTGTTTGGTGAGTTATCTGTTAAATGTAATTATGAGATGTAAAATGATATAAAAGGACATATTTATAATTGTAAACAAATGTTTGAAGAGTATATCAGTAATTTAAAGTTTTAACAGCTCAAAAAAGTTTAAAAAGCTTCATGAATCAGCCTTTCATTTTACATGAAGCTTGAAGTTAATGTATCCAAATAAAACTACTTATTTTAAAGGCATAATTTCATGATATCTCAGAATTTCAAAATTACATATATATCCTTTTACCGCTTTTTATGATAAAGACAATAATTTTAATGCATCAAAAGAATATATATATGTAATTTTGAATTTCTGAGATATATACGAACGCCTTATTTTAAAATAGATTATTTTTATAAAAAGCTTTTATGGCTTTCAAAAAGCCCCTACCAATAGGCCCATAGTTTGAGTTATTGGGATATACTTTGCATTGATTGTGAGTGCATATTTGCACGTTGATAGTTCATCGACTGTTATGACCATCTCACAATTAGGTTCCGAACACTCAAATCTAACCTGCAAATCACATAAACAAACAAAAAATTAGCTAGGCTCAGGTGAAAGTTCTATGAAATTTACAACTGAATGTTTTGAGTCTATCAAACCTCAGTTTCATGAGGCTCATTTGTAGGATCACATTTGGTTCCATGTGTATATATGAGCATGATACCTGCATTAATCATATCGATCTCTATATTATTTGATATTTTAGCTTAGTATGAAACAAATCGTCAAACGGTTGTAATGTACCTTCGTGATGGATTTTTCCATCTCGGACCTGTCAAAGTATCAAAAAGGTACGTTTGTGAGCAGCTGTAGCTTCAGCATCATATTCACCTAATACAAACTCTTGAACAACCTGAACACAAAAATATATAAGCTATACGAGAAGGGTCTTATTCAAATCCAATAAGCTGCATCAATCAACATATTAATTTGTAGTTTTGTACCGTCCGCCCTCTACATGAAATTGACGTAGCTTCTGTGAGAGCAAAACTCATATGACCACCATCCCTGTTGCTGCAAGAATCATCAACAAAAAAGAAAAATCAATTTACCATGTTTTCATACCTTGTTATATACACTCAAAATATGTGATAAGGAAGTACGAGTTATATTTAGTCTTATGAAAGTACTAACCGTGATAAAACATTTATCTTTAAGTTCTTCAAGTACTTCATCTGGTGTTCTCGATTTGAAGCATTCTTGTGAGCTGCGACTTAAACCACCTGATAAATTAAACTAACCATTTAATTATAAACAAGTTATCAATCATAAGTTACATAATACTGAACATATATGACCCTAAATAATACACAACTTCATAAAACTAGTTTTTAATCATGTCAAAGCTAGTTTAGACCATTAACGTTAAACAAGTTGAGCTTTTTAAGTATCTAGCAAGAATGTTTATCTTTTGATCGAGTATGTGACTTTGATAGATAAACGAGCCAGTATACTATAACAGCGCGCTAACCTTTTTAATTATGACACTCATAATCAACACATACATTAACGTTTCTTAATTTTACTATACGTACTTCATAATCAAAGCTTAAACATCACGATAGTACTTCAATTCAACGCCATATAGATAAAGTATTATCATTGATTTCATATTGAAATTATAAATTAAAGTTTACTTCTTTCAAAGATTATATCTGTTGTAAAATAGCGATTCACAGAATAACCCAAAAATAACTTTTTAGCATTAAAGTTGACATTTTGCCTTTCTTTAAGATATGACCATTTTACCATTTCTAAATTTTTTCGAATATTTTTTTTCAAAATTTTTTCAAAATTTTTTTTGATTTTTTGAAACACCTTTTTTGAAATTTCGAATTTTTTTGAATTTTTTTGAAATATTTTTCGAAGGGTAAAATGGTCATAATACTTAAAGAAAGACAAAACGTCAACTTTAACGCCAGAAAGAGCTTATTTTTTTACTTCGTTGCAGAATCGCCATTCTCGACAAAGATACGCTTAAAACAAGATAATCTATCTAAAACTACACAAACAAACCATCATTTTTTTTGTGACCATGGTTTATGATATTTTTGCCCTATTGACACTAAACCACGTCCAGGGTTTAAGCAACACCCACACAGAGTTAAAACGAGTAAAGCACTCCCTAGCCAATCAAGTCATTCGAGTAAACATAACATATAGAAAAATAATAGTAATAACTTTAAGCTCTTTAACAAAAAAGGACATTTTTCATGCATGCATGAATGCAAGGTTACCTGTATGTATATGAATTTGAAAGATCGGTTTAGTTACATGATAACTAAATAAAATTACGATTATAAGCACAAACCACTTCGTATTCGAACCCATCTTTCACCTTATTATTATGCTGTGATCAATTCACTAAGAACAAGAAAAAGATTTTTGTTGCGAAAGTGTTGCATATATAGTTATGAGAGCATCCACTATGGTAGTTTATCAAAAGGTTTATAAAATGATGAAGAGGTCTAAGAACTTAAAAACCATAGTGAAGATAGGTTTATAAAGAGTGTCTAAATGAATAGGTCTGAATATTGAACCTCTTCATAATTTAATGATTTGGGTTTTGTATGATGTTTATAAAGTTTTATGAGGTTTATACATACAAGATAGGCTCACGCTTATAAATTAATGAATAATAAAACTATAAACCTTTATAAAGGTTAACATAGTGGACGCTCGAGTGCTTATAAGAGTATCCAAGTCTTCAATTACTTGAATTATTTAATGCATTTAATGCCCACTATATTTATTAGCTAAACCTTTTGAGAAAGACTTGATGTTTGTCAAGTCTTTGTATAAAGCTTATAGAAAAGCTATTGATGCAATGTAATAAAATACCTTTAAAAGGCTTTTTAAAATAGGAAAAAATGATTGACAATTTGACTCATTGCGGATGCTCTAATGTACATGTACGTGAAAGTGTACGTTTTGTAAATAAATAAATAAATCATCAAAGCCATTTATTAAGTGCCACGTGGCTGAAAAGAATGACGTGGCAAATTGAAGGACTTGAGTTTTCTGATGGACTTGAAATGAGTATAGACTTTAGACCCAAAGGCCATATGTAATTTTCGACTCTAACCATATGGACTTTATTAGTATAGACTTGAAATGAGTATAGACTTTAGACCCAATGGCCATATGGACTTGAAATGAGTATAGACTTTATTAGGCTACTCGCAATGGGCTCCAAGTAAGCAAGGTTGAGGGGTCGGTTGAGGCCGGTTGCCCCATTGTGGGGGTGGCCACGAGAGGTTGAGGAGAGAGATGGTGATTTCGGTTGAGGAGGCAACCGAGTGGTAAGCCACAAATATGCCCGTTTGTTAAAAAAAAAAATAAAAAATAAAAAAATAAAAAAAAAAATTTAAAAACTTTACTACTTTTACAACTTTATAAATACCAACCTCAAACACAATTTTAAACACACAATTTCAAACAACTTCTCATAAACAATTTCAAACACATTTTGATAATTATGTCTTACGAGATATTTTTTAATTCTTCGTCTTCCGACGAGGTAGAAGTTATGAGCGAGTTTACGGAGTTTATGGAGTTTACGCAGCATGCTTGGGACACTTACCAAGCGTCACTGCCAAAGGCTCAACGAAACTACACGGCTAGGGATCGTGAAGATGCTAATAATCGTTTGTATGACGAAAAAACATTCCGTCGGCGGTTCCGGATGTAACGTCTACGTTTTATTAGTTTAAGTTTTTAATTATTGTTGTAATGTTAAGTATTTTTATTAATGAAGTTTAATTTTGTTTTTAAAAATATTTGATTAAAAAAATAATAAATAAATAAAATAAAAAATTGTCAGGTCACCACTGTGGCAAGAAGGTTGTCGTCCGGTCGTCCGAGAGAGAAAATGATGTGGCATGATTTAACCAGGTCACATCGTTGTCAAATTTTGGGTCAAAACAAAAGTTACCAATAGGCAAAAGTATGAATTTAGTACAAATGATGCATTGAATTGAACAATGTAAAGAATTATAGCATGTGATTAAAATGTGAAATCTAGAAATACTAGAGGCGAGGAAAAAACAAAAAACAAAAAAAAAACAACGAAAAGCCAAACTGAAAACCGAAAATACCGAGCCCCAACCAATTGAAACCGAAACCGATTATTCACTTTTCATTTTCAAAGACCAAAACAAATCGATCGGTTTCACTTTTAGTTTTTCGAAAACCAAATATATTTCGGTTCGATTTTGGTTTAGCCAAACCCACCCACACCATATCTGCACGCACCTAGTCACCCCTAAGAAATACCATTATATGTTTCAACAATAAACATACTTAATAGCTTCTAAATAAATATCTAGACGGATATTGATTTTTTGAACAAAAATTTCACATGGATATGTTAGATAATAATAAACTTTAATACATTTTCTTAATAAAAAACCAGTTTAAAGTATAAGACCACATGGACAAGGTGGATAATTTAATAATGGTCCAAATCAAATGCTATTATTAGTGTATGGCTAGTATATTGTTGTCTCATTCCCTGAGAACAAATAAGTATTCAGAAAACTATATCTTTTGGCTCAAGTTAGTTAGCAATAACTTTCAAATAATATGTCAGGTCCTCAATGCTGCAAAAATCCACCTACGTTTGGATCGAGCACAGGAGAAAACGGTCGTATAGAAGAAATTGGAGGCTTAAAATCGTATATTGCTGGTTCACTTGCTTCTAAGCTTGCTGTTGTTCTCATTGCTGATATTTATGGTACTTTTTTCGCCGATCTTTCATTTTCTTGAATTCCATGAGTTTACACTATGAATTAGATATTAAAATTAGTGTTTGATATATATGAGTTTAGATATTAAAATTAGTGTTTGATATATATGAGTTTTTTGTGGCAGGCTATAAAGCTCCAAAACTAAGGTATAACTACTGACTTTACTTATATGCACATCTTTATAACTAGCTAATCTATAGTTCTCACTGCCACTACTATTCTAGACAGAATCATATATTGTAGAACATGAAGACTAGACATATAATAACCAATAGATTATTTGATTTTCCGTTAAGTGATAAAAGAGAATATTTGGAGGTGAAATTGTGCGTTTATGCTAGCTTGCCCTACGATAACTAATGACTTTATTGTGTAAACTTTGAAGACTAATTGCTGACAAAGTTGCAGCAGCTGGATTTTACGTGGTGGTGCCTGACTTCTTTTATGGAGATCCATATGTACCTGAGACACCATTGTCCTCATGGTTTCCTAATCATCTACCCGTGAGTCCTTGATTGTTTGTAGACCATTGTCATTCTTAAAAAAAAACTTTGTGCATTATTTATTAACTTATTATTTTAAAACAAACAATGTTGTTGCAATAGCATTTGGATTCTTTAAATTAAATGAATTTGGACCAATTTCAACCCACAAGACCCATTTGACCCGTTGCCGTTTTAGCTAAGCATTTATTTGACCCTTTTTTGTTTGGTAAAGGGGGATAGCATGAAAAACAAAGTAGAAAAACCAAACTCTAAACCATCACGAAGATAATAGAGTTTTTGGCCTTCATCATTAGTTGTGTCCCCAAAGCTTTCCTTTAACTTCCATTATCGAATAATCCTTTTAGCTAAGACCGAAGGCTTGAACTTGAAGCACGTATAGTTTCATTCTAACTATGTCATAAATCATCTTGCTTAGTTGATCAACTGTTCGTTCCCCTTTCCAAATAGCCTATTGTTTCTCTATTGTCAAATTTTATTTGACCCATTTGAGATAAAAACAGCTCAAAGCGACCCATTCATAGTAAATGAACTAAAATTGCCTCCTATAACACGTTTTCTACACTGTTTCACTCTTTGTGATAATCCCATTCATGCCTCCCTAATCATACGATAACCAAGTGTATCTTTATTAAAATTTATTCAATCGATAATTAGTACGTATAGTTTTTACCTTTATGTTTTTATTTTCAGGCCAAAGGGTGTGAAGATGCAAGAAAGGTAGTTGCTGATTTAAAAAGCAAGGAGCATCTTCCGTAGGAGTTGCTGGTTTCTGCTGGGGAGGTATGATGGTGTTTGAGCTCTCGTGTGCCTGTGTTTTAACTAATGTTTTAATATAAGTTGCGGTTTATGTAGGAATGACCGTTTCTAAACTATCACGGTATGGTGAGACTGAGGCTGCCGTTATACTACACCCTGGTCCACTATCAGATGATGATATTAATGGTGACTTTCTAATACTATCTTCTAAAGGAGTACTTATTTGATCATCAAACACATTCTCATGTTTTACATTTGCATCTTATATTCTCAGCAATAAAAGTCCCAACAGCATTTTTAGGTGCTGAAATTGATGAATATTCTTCACCCGAACAACTGAAAAAGTTTGGGGAATTGTTATCAGCAAAATCAGTAAGACTATATGAGCCGCTTTTCTTGTTTTCTTTTGCCAAGACATAATTGCAAGACTTTTTTTTTGCAAAATATATCTCCAAGCTATTTACATTCTTTTTACCATTTTCTTTTGTAGGTTGATAACTATGTGAAGATATACCCTGGCGTTACTCATGGGTGGACAGTACGATACAAGGATGATGATGAACATGTTGTTAAATATGCAATGGAAGCGCACTCGGACTTGCTGAACTGGCTAACCCAATACCTCAAATGAGGAAGTTGCTGCAAGATTTATCGAATGTTCACTATCTGTAACGGATTTTATATTGAGTTAGCTTGGATGGCCACTTTAGTTTTACTCCCTTGGGGCAAATAAAAACAAAAGAGAGTTTCAAGTTTAACACTAATCTACAAGCTGAGTTAAATCATTTGAGTGTACAATTTGTACTAATTGACGGTGTTTATGGGATCTTCTTGATTATCCTTAACTTATTGTGCGATTATACAATCTAAACCCAAAATCACTTTCAAAATATGATCCAAACACCATAAACAAGAGGCTAGCAAAATTTCGTAATCCAACTATAAAACACTAAAAATACACAATGTCGTTTAAAAATTCAGGTAACCTTTTATAACTTAACACGTAGTTTGAAGTTCAATTGGGAAATCCTGGTCGCATTTGGGAAATCCTGGTCGCATTGGATTGTGAGTGCATATTTGCACTTTAATAATTCTTCAACTGAAATAACCATCTCAAAAGGTTCTGAACACTCAAATCTAACATGCAAACCACATAAACAAACAATATTTAAGGTAAGATTAAATATATATGAAAATTAAAGACACCTGTTTGGAGTCCATTAAACCTTAGCTTCTCGAGGCTCATTTGTAAGATCACAAATCGTGCCATTTGAGTATATATGAGCATAATACGGTTGATGCCTGCATTAATCATATCTCTATATTATTTAAAGTTTTAGCTTAAAAGTACACAAGTCAAATGTTTATAGTATACCTTTGTGATGGATTTTTCCATCTCTGGACCTGTCAAAGTTGAAATATCAGGTAAGTTACTGTTGTGAGCAGCTGTAGCTTCAGCATCATATTCACCTAATATAAACTCTTGAACAACCTGAACACAAAAATATCGCAAGCTTTAAAAAAGATCAAATTAGAAATCCAATAAGCTGCATCAATTAACATATTGATTTGTACCCGTCCGTCCTCCATATGAAATTGACGTAGCTTCTTGTGAGAACAAAAATCATACGACCACCATCCCTCTTGCTGCAAGGATCATGAACACTGATTCATAATCATCGTCCTGTAAATTGTATTTGAGTTCTTCAAGTGCTTCATCTGGTGTTCTCGATTTGAAACGTTCCCCAGTTTCCAAAATTAGGCTAGTTGTGTTTTCATGTATGGCCGGTTTCTCCTTCCTTAGCTTGATCACTGATTCATAATCATCGTCCTGTAAATTGCAAAATACTATACAGAATATAATGCATTTATTATGTACTCATGCCGAGTCATGCATATGTGTTAAACTTAAGTGTAAGATGTTGTTAAGCTGTTTTCAGTTACATGAAGAAATGATGAATCTTCTGTGCCAAACTCAATATCATATATATTGGTTCGTCTGAGATGCGACTTAAACCACCTGAAAATCAACCATACAAACAATTCATCAATCATAAGTTACATAATACTAAAATAACCTTAATGTTAAAGCTTTTTTAGACCATTAATGTTATTTTGGATATGTTTGGTCAAACTAGCTGTTAGGTGACCGGGCCTGTTTGGTAAGAACTTTTCTAGAGCTACTAGATTTTTGTTCTAACAATTAAGTTTCTTCAAATCACAAGCTTGGTTTGGATACGGAGGCTGCAAGCTTTTAATTCAAACAAATAGCTCAAAAACAAAAAGCTGGTATTAAGAAATCATGTATATAGGAATACGTGGAGAGATAAGATTAGAATTTGTGGATAGTTTTGAGCTAGGTTGGTTGTAGGTGTGGTCTTGTTGTTGCGCCTTGGCATTATTTGTGCCTCTTTGTTGCCTCGCCCCTTGCTTTTTGTTGTTTAGGGCCCCCTTAGCTTTTTTCCTTTAGGCTCTAGGAGCTTTGCTTGCCTTTTTTTAGGCCCCTTTGTTTATTCCCTTTGCTTGTCCTTTTGCTTTGCCTTAACTTTAAGCCATTTGAGTTGCCTTTCCTTGTTTTATTCTGCTTTCGTAGGCCATGATCTTGCTTGCCCTTCGCCCCCTTTTATTTGCTTGTGTTGCCTTTCCTTGTTTTATTCTGCTTCCGTAGGCCTTGATCTTGCGTGCTTTCGTAGGCCTTGAAGTCGTTCAAGAAAAAAACTGATATTTAATTTTGATAGCACCCATGAATACGGTGGCTGATAAGGTAGTTGAAGATATAACTGAGAAAACAAAAGCTAAACAATGTTAGAAATTGGGGTTAGGGTGTGATGATAATCCTAGATATTTGAATGAATCGTGTATAATCACTTTCCAAATAAAGCATTTCAACCCTTATTGCCAAAGTTACACGAAATCTCTATTGGGATAAAACAATCAAAGCACTCTGTTTCTAGGCACAGAAGACAGATCAAAACAAAGAGAATTGTGTGTTTTTGTTATTCTAAAATAAGACCAAAACATATGTTATAAAAACAGTTAGAAGATGGCAGTTAGAAAAGGTTGTTGGCAATGTCTGACCGAGCATATGGGAAGACAAATAGATTCCAAGCGTATGGACAGTTACAATTCTAGTTTAATTAGGATTCCTTATTTGTTAAGGACTATCTTGCTTTATTAGAATTGTAGTAGGATTAGAAAGCAAATTCTAACACCTATATATACCAGCCGAGCTTGTGGTTGGATATATGAAAAAACCGATCAGTTGTTTGAGCATATATTTTTTCTGATTAATTGGAAAGCTTATTCCAGGATATCTCGTGTGTGATTGTTTGTGATAGTTCCAGTTTACTTGTTTTTGTTCTTGTTTCAGCGCATGTAAATCAGACTTGTGGACTAGAATTGGTATCAGAGCAAGGTTCAAGCTTAGTCGATCACAGCAGGGTTTCCAAACAAGTCGACTAAAGGGTTCCAAGATTAGTCGATCACAGAAGGGTTTCCAAGCAGTCGACTAAAGGGTTCCAAGATCAGTCGAACACAAGTCCACTAAAGGGTTTCCAAGTCAGTCGAACACAAGTCGACTAAAGGGTTTCCAAGAAGTCGATAAAGTTTCAGACTTTACACTTGGTTTACTTAGGCAAGAAGTAAAACAAGCGCGCTCTCAGGGTCGAAGTCAAACCAACTACACCGCAACTTACAAAAGGCGTTCAAGAAAGATGGTGCAAGCGAGTCGAGTCAACCACCACCTATCGAACATTCTAAAACGGCTCTTCAATGTCCAATGTTAACAAGCACAAATTATAACATATGGGCAATAAGAGTCAAAGCGGTATTCCGAGTCCATGGAATACTCGATGCACCTGGAACCGGGAAGGAACACAAGTTGTTGCTAAGCAAGATCACATGGCGCTTGCATTACTTTTCCAGCGATTCCGTAAGAACTTGTTTTCAAGTTTCACAATTCAACACTGCCCAAAGAAACTGGGAGCTTTGAAGACCGGTATGTGGGTGTTGATCGGGTTCGAGATGCAAGGTTGCAAACCTTGGAGACGAATTGAATCTTTAAAGATGAAAGTCAAGCGAATCAATCAATGACTTTGCGGCTAGGTTGGGCAAAATTGTAATGCAAGTCAATAGCTTGGGAACAGTTTATGAAGACAAGAAACTTGTTAAGAAGCTACTTGCATCCGTCCGGATAGGTATGTTGCAATTGTTGCCTCAATAGAACAATTTGTCGACTTGAATACTATGTCTTTTCAAGAAGCAATTGGAAGGTTGAAAGCTTTGAAGGAAGAATGAAGGTGTTGACACCACTACGAAGATCAAGGCAAGTTGATGTTCGGAAGGGCTGAAAGATATGATAAGAAAGGTCGAGGAAGGAATTCCTCCGTGGCAACGGTAAAGGTCAAAACTTTTCTTCTCAAAACAAATCTCGTGGTAGTGGTCAAGCTAATAACCACAACCGTAATAACTCCGGAGCAATACGGAGCAAAAGAAGAACAAAAGTCGAGACCTTTCAAAGATTCAATGCTTCGGATGTGATGAATATGGTCACTTTGCTTCTAATTGTCCCGAACGCAGTGTACAAAAGAAAATGCATGAAGCAAACCTTTTGAAAACGGAGGATGATGATGACCCGGCACTTTTTATGATGAAAAGCGTTCAAGAAGTAGTTTTCTTGAATGAAGAAAAGATTATCCCAAACCAATTGAATACTAAGCCAAATGAGGAAGACACATGGTATTTGGATAATGGAGCAAGTAATCACATGACGGGGATCCGAGAATACTTTTCGGAGTTGAATGAGAATATCTCCGGCAGAGTGAAGTTTGGTGATAACTCCTACATCGAGATAAAAGGGAAGGGTTCGATAATCATTGAAGGAAAGCGGGTGAGCAACGGTTAATCATCGAGTCTATTACCTACCCGAGCTAAAAAGCAACATAATTAGTCTTGGGCAAGCTACCAAGGCGGATGTGACATTCGTATGAAAGGTAACCTTCTTACTATGCGTGACTCGATGGCAAGCTTCGATGAAGGTTCCTAGAACAAGTAATAGACTTTACAAGATTAAGCTCCAAGTTGGAAGTCCGGTGTGTCTCAAAGCAAAGATGGAAGATGATGCTTGGTTATGGCATGCTAGGATGGGTCACATTAATTTCGAGACGATGGAATTAATGGCAAGGAAGGGCATGGTTGAAAAGTTTCCAATAATTCATCAAGAGAACAAGTTGTGTGAAACTTGCTTAGTAGGAAAACAAACCAAGAAGGCGTTTCCTAAAGCTGCAAAATTTAAGGCAACACATCCTCTTCAACTTATACATGCCGACCTATGTGGACCAATTTCTCCACCATCCATAGCAGGAAACAGGTACATATTTGTTCTTATTGATGACTTCTCACGGTTTATGTGGACTTTTACCTTGAAGGAAAAAGGTGAGGCATTTGAATACTTCAAAAAGTTCAAAGCTTTAGTTGAGAAGAAGTCGGGAAGGAAGATTATAACCCTAAGGACCGATAGAGGAGGTGAGTTCACTTCAAAAGAATTTACCAACTTTTGTGAAAACGAGGGTATAACAAGACATCTAACCACTCCCTACACACCACAACAAAATGGAGTCGTGGAAAGGAGAAACCGGACTCTTATGGGAATGACTAGAAGCATCTTGAAAGCACGAGACGTACCAAACTATATGTGGGCTGAAGGAGTTAGACACGCCACATTCTTGATTAATAGAGTTTCAACTCGAGCTCTAGTTAATCAAACTCCATACGAGGCTTTCAAAGGAAAAAAGCCTAACTTGGAGGGTTTGCGGGTATTTGGATGTGTGGCTTATGCAACGGGAACAAGGCCATATTTACATAAGTTAGACGACGGTCAACACGACTCATTTACATCGAAACGAGCCGGTACAAAAGGTTTTCATCGTTCAATCCAAGACTAAAGAAGATAGTGGTATGTCGTGATGCGGAGTTTAATGAGGAACTTGGCCGGAAGTATGTTCTCGGAAGCGAAACACACGAGCTAAACCGGTATGTTTATCATAGAATGGCACGGTTCTATTGATACGGGTTGTGGATTTGTTAACCTGTGTGACCGATGAAGTTGAGGTGAAGATCAAGAGGTGAAAATCATCATGATGTTGATGAAAATCAACCGGTCAATACCGAACAAGAAGTTCAAATCGAGGCGGTAATGACCCTAATCCGTGATGTAAACTCAACCAATTATGAGGCGCTCTTGAGGGTTTCAACTAAGCCAACTAGATTTAATGACTTTATTATGGGGTCTAGTTCAAGAACCTCGATTGCTAATAAAGATCAAAATCTACTTTGATTGAAGATGATGAACCAAGAACGTTCCAAGAAGCAAAAGTCTCAAGCAGTGGATGGTTGCTATGAAGCAAGAGATTGAGTCTATCGAGAAGAATGATTCATGGAATTAGTTGAAGCTCGGTTAATGTTAATCCCATTGGATTAAAGTGGGTGTTCAAAATTAAGAGAAACCGGATGGTTCAATTAATAAGTTTAAAGCTCGTTTAGTAGCAAAGGGTTATGCTCAAAAGGAAGGAATTGACTATGACGAGGTATTTGCGCTCCGTAGTAACGGATTGAAGCGTGCGTTTATTGATCTCATTGGCCGCAAAAGAAGCATGGGAGCTACATCATCCGGATGTAAAGTCGAGCTTTTACATGGAGAACTAAAAGAGCAAGTGTTTGTTACACAACCGGAGGGGTTCGTGAAGAAAGGAGAAGAAAGGAAGATCTACAAGTTGAAAAAGGCGCTTTATGGACTTAAACAAGCACCAAGGGTGTGGAATACAAAACTTGATAGAGAACTCAAGCAAATGTCTTTCAAAAGATGTCAATACGAACAAGCGGTGTATGTGAAGAAGACAAACAAGTCAATCTTGATTATTGCAGTCTATGTAGATGATCTCTTAGTAACTGGTTCAAGCTTGGCGAAATTGGTGAATTTAAGAGACAAATGCAAGAAAGGTTCGATATGAGTGATTTGGGAAAATTGAGCTATTATCTTGGCATTAAAGTAAAGCAAGAGGATTCGAGTATCTCAATAAGTCAAGCGGGCTATGCAAAGAAGATCTTAAAAGATGCTGGAATGCATGAAGCGAATCCTACTCAATGTCCATTAGAACCTGGAATGAAGTTAAGCTTGGATAAGGAAGGAAAACCAGTTGATGCAACTTTGTATAGACGACGAGTTGGTTGTCTAAGGTATTTACCACACACACGACCTGATTTATCTTATTCGGTTGGTTTGGTTAGTCGTTATATGCAAGAACCAAAGAATCACATATGGCAGCTGTGAAACAAATACTAAGGTATATCCAAGGTAGTTTGAATTTTGGAGTGCGATATAACCAAGAAAACCAAGGAGTTAGTGGGGTTTAGTGATAGTAGTTTTGCTATGGACCAAGATGATGGTCGAGCACAATGGGCACGTATTTTATCTAGGTAAATCACCTATCACTTGGTGCTCACAAAAGCAAAACACGGTGGCTCTATCGTCTTGTGAAGCCGAGTTCATGGCTGCAACCTCGGCCGCGTGTCAAGGGATATGGTTACGTGGGTTGTTGAGTGAAATAACCGGAATGGAAGAGAAAGTGGTGGTCTTATTTGTTGACAACAAATCGGCTATTGCACTTATGAAAATCCGGTCTTTCACGGGAGAAGCAAGCATATAAACACACGTTATCATTTTATCCGAGTGTGTTGAAAGAGACCAAGTACAAGTTGAGTTTGTAAGAGGTGAGTTACAACGTCTTGATATTCGGCGAAAGCTCTCGCAAGGATTAAGTTCAAGGAGATGCAAGAGTTACTCGGAGTTGAAGACCTACCTATCTCGAGTCGAAATTGGGGGTGAATGTTGGCAATGTCGACCGAGCATATGGGAAGACAAATAGATTCCAAGCGTATGGACGGTTACAATTCTAGTTTAATTAGGATTCCTTATTTGTTAAGGACTATCTTGCTTTATTAGAATTGTAGTAGGATTAGAAAGCAAATTCTAACACCTATATATACCGGCCGAGCTTGTGGTTGGATATATGAAAAAACCGATCAGTTGTTTGAGCATATATTTTTCTGATTAATTGGAAAGCTTATTCCAGGATATCTCGTGTGTGATTGTTTGTGATAGTTCCAGTTTACTTGTTTTTGTTCTTGTTTCAGCGCATGTAAATCAGACTTGTGGACTTGAAAGGTTGGATCCCAGCAGTTGTGTTGGTTGTTTTTGGTGGGAAAGACGCACGGGTCAAGGAGCGCCGCACTTTGACCCAGCAAGGCCGGCTGCCTCTTGACTCCTGCATCTTTGTCGCGGTCGAAAACATGTAAACTCAAACAAGTGTGTACTCCACACTTCCCTTACTCGTATCCGAACTTAACATAAAATCACATTGGTATCTAGTAAATCACAATTATCTAAAATAGCTGATGACACTAAAATCACCAACAAACAGGACTTAGGACTTGAAATTTGTAAGACTCAGATAAAGGGAGCCAATTAGGAATAACATGATGATCATTATATTATAGCTGGTTAATTAACTTCACCTCTTGAAACACCACTAGGAAACTAGCATAACCTTGTCTTTAATTTGTTTTCTTGCAAACTGTAATATGTCACTGCTTGGGTGCATCCTTGACATGTACATTGTTTGTTGGATCATGTTGGCCATGGCTTCTTTACACATTAACTTATGAATCCGTTTTAAGAATGTAATTGTGAATTGTTCGATCCGACCATTGACCTAGTTATATGATTTTAGTTGATTTTCAGTGAATGGGCATTTTTTTTAAAGTTATGTACACTCGATGCGTTTTTAGGATTTTGGTTAATTTAGAAGTTTTAAAACGACTTTAAGCTTCATTACTTTCATATGATTTTGTTGTTTATCTATACATGATTTGTATATGGCCTAAGCCATAAAAATCAAGAAAATATGATTGGTCAGAATATGACACACTTTCAGTTGTAGGGCTCTTGTATGCAACTTCTTGCATCAAATGTTTGTTGCAAATTGTAAACCTCATATGATTATGTTATCTTTAATTGACCCACTGTGAAAATATGAACTATAGTTTGTGTGTTGGACATGGTCTTATTTGATTAGTTATAGGTTTTAGTTTGGGAGTATTGTTTTCTTTAATATGTTGCAATTATGTGAATAAATTGCTAGATTGCTCCACGTGACATGTTGCAATTATGTGAATAAATTGCTAGATGGATCCAAGTGACAGAAAGGCGAAAATAGATAAATGGTCAGAAGAGCAAACATTAGCCTTGTGTGAATACTTAAACAAATATATAAACGATAATGGTCGAAATGTCTCGTTTAAATGGGTCGAGCTTCAACCAAAATTTGAAAAACATGTTAACTGCACGATCGTTAGTGAAAAGCTTTAAAGAACAAGTAGGACAAAATGAAGAGAGACTACAATCTTTGAAAGTCGCTAAAAATTGGCGAAACGGGCCTAGGATGGGATGCAAGTGCAAAAAAACTTGATTGTTCCGTGGAAAATGAAAACTGAATTAAAATTTAGTCCTTTAAGAGCTAAAATACCATATAATATGCTTACTATAATCATTTTGGGATGTAATATGTCACCATTAAATTGAGTGAGGGACAAGAATTTTAAAAAACCTTAAAAAAATTAAATTTGTCGTTGGAATTACAAGATGCGTGGGATCAACTTCATGTAGATATTGCTAGTGGTAAAGATTGTTTATCACCCCTAATGGATCAAGAGACTTTCAAGGAGGTACATTATGAGAATGTTGAGGTTGAAGATATTGAGGAGGATGATGATCTAGATAGCAATCAAGATGATAAACAAGCAGAATTTTGAGATGGAATAGTTAGAAAATGAAGAGCCTGTTTTTTCTTAAACGTTTCATAGATGAAGTCAATCTATCTAACGTAACAACACCACCAAACCAAAGTGGCATCCCTAAACAAATTCATAAGCCTACCAAATCAAACACCAAACCTAAAAGTTTTAATACGAAGCGTAGAGGTTTACATATGAAGCCTACCAAATCATAGGTTTGGTGTTTGATTTAATAGGCTTATGGATTTGTATAGAGATGTCACTTTGGTTTGGTGGTGTTGCTGTGTCACCTAGATTGAATTTATCTATGAAACTTTTAAAGAAACTATGCCCTTCATTTTCTAACTCTTCCACCTCAAAATTCTGCACTTGTTTACCATCTTGATTGCCATTTAGATCATCATCACTCTCAACTTCTTCAACCTCAACATTCTCATAACGTACCACCTTGAAAGACTCATCCATTGTGAGTGATACACAATCTTTACCACTAGCAACAACATCTCCATAAAGTTGATCCCAAGCATCTTGTAATTCAACGATGGTTTTTTTTTTTTAATATTCTTGTCCTCCTACACAATTTAATGGTGACCCATTAGATCACAAAATGATTATAGTAAGAATATAATATGGTATTTTATTATTACAGGACTATTATTACTTTACCTCAATATTTCTTTTCCACCCGTCATTTGAACAATAAAGTTTTCTTGCACTCGAATCCCATCCTAGACCCGTTTCGCCAATAATTAGCGAGTTACAAGGATTGTAGTCTCTCTTCATTCTGTCGTACTTGCTCCTTAAAGTTTTTTCACTAACGAACATGCAGTTAACAAGTGTTACAAATTTTGGTTGAAGCTAGACCCATTTAAACGAGACATTTCGGCCATTTTCGTTTATATATTTGTTTAAGAATTCACACAAGGCCAATGTTTGCTCTTTTGACCATTTATCTTTTTTGGTCTTTTTATCACTTGGAGCCATCTAGCAATTTATTCACATAATTGCAACATATTAAAGAAAACAATACACCAAAACTAAAACCAATACTAATCTAATGAGATCATGACCAACACACAAACTATAGTTCATATTTTAACAGTGGGTCAATTAAGGATAATTTGTTCATATGAAGTTTACAAATAGCAGCAAACATTTGCTGCAAGAAGTTGCATACAAAGCCCTACAACTGAAACCGTGTCATATTCTGGCCAATTATCTTTTTTTATTTTTATCGCTTGGGCCATATACAAAACATGTATAGATAAATAACAAAAAGTCAATCGTGTTAAAATAAACTGCACGTTAACTGATAAGTGTCCTACTGTATGTGAAACGTCAAACATTATACAAATGACATATCATAGCGACAGAGGGTTAACATACAAGAATTATATCTTAATATGCTAATGCACTGACATTATGAAAGTAATGAAGCTTAAAGCCGTTTTAAAACTTCTAGATTAACCTAAATTCTAAAAACCCATCAAGTGTTCTGCACATAACTATAGAAAATGTCCTTTCACTGAAAATCAACTAAAATCATGTAACTAGGTCAAATGTCAAAATAATTCATAATCACATAAAAAAAATTAAAAAGTTAACGTGTAAATTAAAGAAGCCATGACCTACATGATCCAACAAACGATGTACATGTCAAAGATGCACTCAAGCAGCCACATATTACAGTTTGCATGAAAACAAATAAAAGACAAAGTTATGCTAGTTTCCTAGTGGTGTTTCAAGATGTTAAGTTAATTACCACACTACCAGCTATATAATCATCCTCCTGTTTTTCCTAATTGGCTCCCTTTATCTGAGTCTCACAAACTTCATGTTTTAGGTTCTGTGTACCTTTTGTTTTCTCAATTACATCTTGAACTACCTTATCAGCCACCGTGTTCATAAGTGCTATCAAAGTTAAATATCAGTTTCTTCTTGAAAGACTTCAAGATTTCATACATATATTCTTTTGGAATAAAACTAATTAAAAACTTTAAAAAAATTTCTTACGTGAAGGTAGAAGAAGCTAGTGCGTTATGAGTACGACTAAAACGAAAGCATACCTCTGTGATTAACTCTTGTGGAATAGGCTATAACGCGACTTTTTTGTTTTGCCCGTGTTGAAGAGAGAAAATTAGGGTTGTGGGGAAGATGAAGCTACATCTTGACTCATCCGTTTAACATCTCATGTATATCAATATAATATCGACTCGTCTATTTAGCATAACTTGTTAGGGCCCAAGTCGTTTAGCCCGTGGCCCGCGCCACATTTAGCAAAAGTTTTAAATTTAAAGAAAGTTTTTAGTTTAGCGAATATTTATATTCGAATAAGTATTTTTATATAGATAATTTTAATTTAATAATTTTTTAAGTAAAATATATTTTTTTATTAAAAACCCCATTGAGAGGACATGTCCTCGCCAATGGGTTTCACAACCCCCTCCCAAAAGTTTTGTTGTCTCGCCATAAAATAGAAAACGACAAACTATTGGGTAATCGGCTAGGACATGTCCTCGCCTTTATGTCCTCGATAATGATAATAAAGTAGATCTGCTTTTCATCTCATCATATCACCAACACTTAGTAAAAAAAACATAACAACACACACACCACCACAGATCTGCTATCACACTTGAATTGCACCACCATATCACCACCACAACCGGCCACACACACGCACCACACACACACTCTCTCCTCACTACACTTGCACCACTGTGCACGCCATCGGCTCTCTTCCTCTACCTCTCCTCCTTTCTTGCTCTAATCCTATATTCATCTTTCTTAAGGTAAGTTTTGTTATTTATTTTGATTTCTGTTATATATTTTGATTCTTGCTAAGTTTATGTTTGTGGTGCAGTTTTCAGCCGAGACCGCCCGACCTTTAGCGAGACCTAGCTAACTTCGGTCGCAGCGTCCCACACCTTAGTCGTGACGTGTAATTTTTTTTATTATTATTGTGTTCATGTCTTTACCCAGTACATGTCGCCGTTAAAAGTTTGTAGTGATTAATTTGTGATTGCGTGTTTTATTTGGCCTGCCGTGACCATAGCCTACCGACCAAACAATATGCTTTAACTTATTTTTTGCGTTTGGTTAGTTAGTTAATATATCCGTTAAATGTTCGTTTGGTTAGTATGGTATTTGTTATGCGAAAATAGTATTTGTTAGTTAATATATTGCATTTGGTAAGTTAGTTAATATATCCGTTAAATGTTAGTTTGCGTTTGGTACTTTGGTTAATATGGTATTGGTTATGCAAAACTAGTATTTGTTAGTTAATATATTGCATTTGGTTAGTAATATATCGCGTTTGGTTAGTTAGTTAATATATCGTGGATAATGTTATGCGAAACTTGTTAATATGAGTGTGAAGATAACTTTAGGATTTTAGTGATTAATTTTGAAAAATCCCCGTCTGAAGTTAATCATCCCATAGAATACCCTTTCGAAATTAATTTATTAGAAATTAATATTGGAAAGTCTCATGTTTGGGACTGCTTTTTGAATATTTCGTCTCATTTAGGATATGGATACGTATAACTGATTTACTATTTGAGAAAATTTCGACATTGTTTCCGTTTTACTCCTACGAATATGTCTTTAATACACATATTCAGGGAGTTGAGAGGAAATGCTGTCGAAGTTTTCTCTAATAGTAAATCAGTTATACGTATTTATATATGAGACAAAATATTCAAATGTGGGTTAGAATATTGTCTTCCATAGTTGCACTAGGTGAACAAAACAACTCGTAATTTCACCTTTATATGTGTATATTTATTTCTATTTTAATGTGTAGAATCTTTCGAATATGTTTAAGTCCATGTAATTATTTTATTGCATCTTTAAAACGCAGTTATGATAATTGATAAGAGTGTAGAATGAGCCAACTCAAGAAAATATTGGTGAGACAAGTAACGAGCCGACTCAAACAACACGTCCTGAAAGTAACGAGTTTGAAGAGTTACTTGCCAGTGCCAATGAGGAACTATACCCAGGTTGTGACTAGATGACTTCAACGAACTTTATGGCAAAGTTGGCGCACCTCAAGGTAGACGGTAAATGGATTGATACTTTATTTAACAAATTTCTAACATTTCTTCAGGAATCATTTTCGTCCAGGGTAGGATATAAAATCCCATCATCATATTATGAAATAAAGAAGACATTTAAAATGGCCATGTTAGGGTACGAGTCGATACATGCTTGTGTAAATGATTGCTATTTATTTTTGGGTGATGAGAACAACGATTTGCAAGTGTTGTCCGATCTGCAGAGTGAGTAGATGGAGAGACAAGAACACACCGGATAAGAAAGTTCCTAACAAGGTGTTGCGTTACTTTCCTTTGATTCCTAGACTACAACGTATGTACAAGTCTAAACACACTGCAAAGCATATGACTTGGCATGCTACAAGAACGTCTGCAGAGGACGTTAAGATGCAACACCCACTTGATGGTAAAACATGGATGAAATTTGACAACCTGTATCCGGATTTTGCTGAAGAAAAAATAAACATCCGATTAGGGTTGGTTGATGGTTTCAATCTGTTAGACAACCTTAGTCAATCTTACAACATGTGGCCAGTCATATTAACAACATACAACAAATTTCTTTTGAGTTCAATGACAAGAAGACCATGCGACATGTGGGCAAGAACGCTTCTTGTTTCGGGAACTAAATTGACGATTTGGTTAGGGGATTTCCTTATTATTGGCCGTCTTGGAAAGATATTCTTGAAGAGGAAAAGGCGCATGTCTAATCGAACCTACGAGTCAGTTTTTTCTTTTTAATTATTTTTATTATTGTGTTTATTATTTATTGAAATGTGTTTATTTATTTAAATCTGTATACGTATTTTAATTATATTTAATTGCAATTTCATTTTGATCTTGACTGCCACCTGAATGGACCTTACGGAGAGGATATCCGTAGAGGCATAGAAGATTATTTCTCGAGACGTTACTCTAACAACAAGCACAACCATAAACTTGAGTATTGGGTCAATGTTGGGAATTTAGCTAAACAGTTTGTACTGTCAAGGTTAAGTCTTTGTACTGCTAAGCTTAACTGATGGACTGCGTGAAGAATACACTAGCAGTACAAACTTCCAGTGCAAATATTAGTACTGTTTATATGATAATGTGTATAGTCGGTTAGATAACTATAGAATAGATTCTATAAGATTTACCTTGTATAGAAAGTTATTGTAAACCGACTAGGACTCCTTAGCCTATACAAGGAGGTCCTAGGTTAGATTTAGAGTACGAGTTATTCTAGAGTCGACCACTTCAAGGTTTTGTAACCCTAATACTTTTGAGTATTCGTATTAATATATTGAAGTGTTTTGTGAGAAAACAAATTGTGTCAATCATTTTCTTTATCATTAAACATTAGTTTCCGCATTGTGTTTAAGCTTTATACAAGACAACTTGCTATACTTTGTTTGTGTTAGATTTATCTAATACGGTCAATAAGATCAATTGCTCATCCGGGATCAACAAGTGGTATCAGAGCTTGTGATCTAGAAGTTATGATAAAAGATAATTTGCGTTTACTCTAAACTGTTCAAACAACTACTGAAGTCATGGAGGCTGAATCTACACACATGGTAACTGCATCAAAGGTACCTATGCTGAAGACTGGAGAGTATGAGCTTTGGAGGTTAAGAATGCAACAGTACCTCAACATGTTGAATTACTCTTTGTGGGAAATCATCTTGAAGGGTGATTCTTTACCAGCTAAGGGTGCTGATGGGAAGGAAGTACCTATCAAATCTAATGAAGACATGGCTCAAAGAAGGCTGAAGATCAAGACTCACAATATCCTTTTGATGGGGTTACCTAATGAGTATCAATTGAGCTTCTGTGAGATTGAAGATGCCAATTCTTTGTGGGATGCTATTGAACTAAGGTTTGGTGGGAATGATGCAACAAAGAAGTCAAGGAAGAATCTTTTGAAGCATTAGTTTGAGAACTTTGCTGCTTTAAGTTCTGAAAGTATTGATCAGACTCGTGACACACTTCAGAGACTTGTGAGTCAACTTGCACTAATGAAAGCTGCAATTCCTCAAGAAGACATCAATCTCAAGTTTCTCAGAAGTCTAGCACCTGAATGGAGCATGCATACTGTGGTTTGAAGAAACAAAGCTGCCCTTGATACAATGACCTTGGACGATTTATACAACAATCTGAAAGTGTATGAGTCTGAAGTTAAGGGATTTTCCAACTCATCTATTGGTGCACAAAACCTAGCTTTTGTGTCCTCAAAAGGGTCAGACAGTCATCAGGAAACTCTTTCTATTGCTTATGGAGTTTCTACTACTAGCACAAAAGTTTCTACTGCTAGTAATAACATAAGTGATGCTGCTATATGTGCTTTCTTGGCTGACCTTACTACAAGCAATCATGTAGTAAATCAAGATTTGGAACAAATTGACCTTGATGATCTAGAAGAAATTGACATAAAGTGGCAGATGGCTATGTTGACTATGAGGGCAATAAGATTCTTGAAGAAGACAGGAAGGGAGCTTAAGTTCAAAGCACAAAGCAATGCAAGATTTGATAAATCCAAGATTCAGTGCTACAACTGTCAGAGAAAAGGTCACTTTGCCAGAGAATGTAGAGCTCCTAAGAAGAATGGAGACACTCCAAGGAGGATTACTATTGAAGATACAAAGACCACTACAGCTTTGGTGTCTTGTGATAGTCTAGGAGAGTACGACTGGAGTGATCAGACTGAAGTTGGACCCAACTTTGCTTTAATGGCCTATGCTTCTTCATCATCTGGTCCTGATTCAAAGGCATCTAATGATTCTGGTTGTTCATATAAATCTTGTTTAGAAACTGTGGAAGAACTTAAGGCTAGAAATGAAAGTTTAAGGGATGAAGTTGAGAAACTGAAATTAGATAACTTAGGTTATAAAATTGGTCTAAAATCAGTTGAACAAAAACTTGAATTTCTTAAATAGAATGAGCTAGAGTATGTTGTTAAGATAGCTATTCTAGAAGGTCATATTTTTAGGAAAGACTGTGAAATAAATGTTCTTAATCAAAAACTAGAAGAGGCAACACAAGATAAAGATGCAACTTTGGCTGAAAAAGAGAAACACATAGTTAGAGTTGAGAAACAATAATATGCATCTGATCTTGTGCATAAGTCAATTGAGAGTCATTTAATGAGAAAAGGAAATGGCTTAGGATATACTGAAGTAGGTCTTCCACTTAAAAGTGCTTATCCCCCCCCCCCCAAAGAAAGAAATCTCATTCATAGGAGAAGTAGGAAGCACAACTGTAGGAGAGTCTAGTGAAGTCAGTAATGACACACCTAAGGTTGAAAAGCAGTCAGCTGATGCTCCAACTATTGAAGATTGGACAACTGTAGGAGAGCATACGAAGGAAGAAAGACCTAAATCTGTTAAAAATGTTAAGTTTGTGAAACATGTGTTAGGAAAGAACATCTCTAGGAAGATAGTTGAATATAATGAGGAACCTAGAGAGATGCCTAGAAGGTACAATAATAGGCCAAGAGGTAACCAAAGAAACTGGAACAACCTAATAACACAAAAATTAGGTGATGATTTTACATTGGTTAAAAAGGCTTGTTATAAGCTGTGGTAGTTTTGAGCATTTCTGGGAAAAATATTTTTACTGAGAAAATCTTCAAGGAACCATCATAGCGAGGGTGAATCACAAGCGTTTTCTACAAACTCACCCTCATGATAACAAGAATATGGTTCCAAGGACAATATTGATGAGATCGGTGTTACTAGATCCATTACTACTGATTCTTCAAATAACAAAAGGTCTTTTAAAAAGCGTCTGAGATGTTTGTCTTGCTAAGGCAAAAGCGGTTTCTCTTCTTGAGCCAAAAGTGATAACTGACATTGTAATAGGCAATCATTTTTATGCTCTAAAGGCCTCAGCTTGTGGGGTCTGGAAACCAAAAATAAAGGTTTTAGATCATGTTTCCAGATACAGCAGCACATCAATGGATTTAAAAAGATTTGACTATGTTGATGCACAAGGCAGACCCAAGTGAGTGATGGCTTGGGTCCCCAAGAGAAATTGATTCTCTTATTTTATGTGCAGGACAACTTACAGGTGGAGCTAAAGGACAAGGTTATTTTTTACAGTGGTTGCTCCAGGCATATGACTGGTGACATTTCTAATCTGGAAGATTTTGAAGCTATAGATGGTGGATATGTTGCATTTGGGAATGACCCCAAAAGGAGGGAAGATTGTTGGAAGAGGTACTATTAACACAGGAAAATTGGATTTTGAAAAAGTGTATCTTGTAAATGGACTTAAGTTCAACCTCTTTAGTGTCTCACAAATGTGTGACAAAAAGAACTCTGTCCTTTTTACCAACACAGAATGTCTTGTCTTATCTCCTGATTTTAAGATGCCTAATGATAAATTTGTATTTCTTAGAATCCCTAGAACAGACAATATACAGTGTTGACATAAAGGACATAGTTTCCAAAAGAGCTTTAACTTGTCTATTTGCAAAAGCCACTATTGATGAATCCAAGCTTTGGCATAGGAGACTTGGTCACCTAAATTTCAAAACTATAAATAAATTTGTCAAGGGAAATCTTGTTAGAGGTTTACCTTCAAAAGTTTTTGAAAATCCTGAAACCTGTGTTGCATGTCAGATGAGAAAACAACATAGAGTTTCTTGTAAGTCCAAAGTTGTAAACACTATTTCTGAGCCCCTTTATATGTTACATATGGATCTTTTTGGGCCAACATTTGTGAGAAGTTTGAATAAAAAGATGTATTGCTTAGTTTTCACTAATGATTACACTAGGTTCACTTGGGTTTTCTTTCTAGGAACTAAGGATGAAACATCAGAAATCCTTACGGCATTTATAACAAGATTAGAAAACCTAGTTAATCTTAAGTTAAGATAATAAGATGTGACAATGGAACTGAATTTAAGAAAAAAGTGATGAATCACTTCTGGGAACTATGTAAATAGACACTAATTGAGGCTGCTAGGACTATGTTGTCTGAATCTAAGTTACCTACTACTTTTTGGGCGGAAGCAGTTAATACTGCTTGCTTTGTGCAAAATATGACTAAAATAGTTAAGCTTCATAACAAGACCCCTTATGAACTTTTGCATGGTAGAAAGCCCATGATAGATTTCTTAAAACCATTTGGGTGTCCTGTCACTATCTTGAATACCATAGACCACCTAGGCAAGTTTGATGAGAAAGCAGACAAAGGGTTCTTTGTTCGGTATTCCACTAATAGCAATGCTTTTAGGGTGTTCAACAGTAGAACTAGGCATGTGGAAGAAAACTTGCATGTTAAATTTAGTGAGAGTTCACCTAACATTATAAGAAGTGGACCTGACTGGCTATTTAATATTGATTCTCTAACAAGAAGTATGAATTATGAGCCAGTGATTGCAGGTACAATTAATCAGTCTACAGGTACAAAAGGAAATTCTAATGCAAGTACACAAGATAAGGTGAATGGATCTGCAGAGGAGTTTGTTTTGATTGAAAAGTAGAAGCTGGATAAACTTCTCATTCCCAAAGAGATGGAGAAAAAGAGCTCAGAAGATGATCCTGTTGCTAGGATGCTAAAAGGAGATGCAGAAGGTGGGGCTAAACTTTTTGATGTGGAAAAGGTGGTTATTGAAGGACCACAAGTAGTTGATAAAGACCAAAATAGTGCATAAGCAAATTCTGTTAGGGGAGGAAAATAAACGGGTAGGAGTCCACCAGTTACTACTGATACGCTTATCATTAATTCACTAGTTTGTACTGCTACGCCTATCTCTAGGCCAACAGTTTCTACTACTAAGCCTGGAAGTTCTCCATATCCCAGGTTTCCCAATGTTGATAAAGATGGGAAGTCCTTTGCTGATGATGACTATCCTATTAATCATGATATGCCTGGTCTGGAGCATATCTATGAAGATACAGATGATGAAGTGTTGGATGGGTTTGGTGCAGAGGCTGACTTTATAACATGGAGTATTCTTATTCTACCAGTCCTACTCAAACCACAAGAATTCATAAAAATCATCCAAAAGAGCAGATCCTAGGAAATTCTCAGTTTGCTATTCAAACAAGGAGTAAGCTTAAAGGATTGAGGAATCAAGGGTTATTTGCTCAAACCCTTCATCAAAGAAATAGCTACAAAGATCTTCAGAATTGTATGTTTGCTTGTTTTCTGTCACAGATGGAACCCAAAAATGCTTATAAGGCTTTACAAGATTCAAGCTAGGTGGAGGCTATGCAAGAAGAGTTGCTGCAGTTTAAGCTCCAAGAAGTTTGGACCTTGGTGGATTTGCCTAATGGGAAGAAGGCTATAGGGACTAAATGGGATTTCAGATGCAAAATAGATGAAAGAGGCATAGTGGTTAGAAACAAAGCAAGGCTAGTGGCTCAGGGATACACTCAGGAAGAAGGCATAGATTATGATGAAGTGTTTGCACCAGTGGCAAGAATAGAGGCTATCAGACTATTCTTGGTTTATGCTTCATACAAGAACTTCACAGTGTATCAAATGGACGTGAAAAGTGCTTTCCTATATGGGACAATTGATGAGGAAGTATATGTCTCCCAACCACCTGGTTTTGAAGATCCTGACTTTCCTGATAAAGTTTACAAGGTGGAGAAAGCACTGTATAGATTACATCAGGCTGCTAGAGCTTGGTATGACAGCTTATCCAAATATTTGTTAAACAATGGTTTTGTTAGAGGCACAATTGACAAAACATTGTTTATCAAAAGAACAAATAAGGATATCTTACTGGTTCAAGTATATGTTGATGATATCATTTTTGGTTCAACAAATAAGGTGTTATGTGATGATTTTGAGAAGTTGATGCATAGCAGGTTCCAAATGAGTTATATGGATGAACTCACATTCTTCTTAGGTCTTCAAGTCAAGCAAAAACATGAAGGCATTTTCATCAGTTAAGAAAAATAGGTGACTGATATCTTGAAGAAGTTTGGTTTTAATGGTGTGAAGCCTGCAAAGACAACTATGGATCCAAACAAGCCTCTGGTTAAAGATGAAGATGGTGAAGAGGTTGATGTACATCTATACAGATCCATGATTGGGTCTTTGATGTATCTTTCAACTTCAAGGCCATATATTATGTTTGATGTGTGTGCCTGTGCCATATTTAAAGTGTCACCCAAGATGTCTCACTTGAATGTTGTCAAGAGAATTTTTAGGTACTTAAGGAGTCAACCTAGTTTGGGCCTTTGGTATCCAAAAGATTAACCCTTTGATCTGGTGGCCTACTCAGATAGTAATTATGCTGGAGCATGTTTGGACAGGAAATCAACAACTGAAGGATGTCATGATCTTACACATAGGTTGATTTCATGGAAGTGTAAGAAACAAACAGTAGTGGCAAATTCTACTACTGAAGCAGAGTACATAGCTGCTTCAAGTTGTTGTGGTCAAGTGCTATGGATACAAAATGAGTTATTAGACTACAAGTACAATTTTATAAACACCAAGCTTTATATTGACAATAGCAGTATAATGTGCATCATTAAAAATCCTTTTTTTCACTCAAAAACAAAACATATTGAGATAAGACACCATTTTATAAGAGAATGTTATGAAAAGAAACTTATTCAAATTGTCAAGATTCATACTAATAATAATGTTGCAGATTTGCTCACAAAAGGTTTTGATGTGGGTAGATTTCAGTTTTTAATTGCAAGTATTGGTATAATGAATCTCTAAACAAAATTCTTATCTCTTTGTGTTTTTGTAAAGTTTTGTAAAGGATTTGTACTGTTATTGAGGTCAAATGATTGTTTCTACTGCTATAATAGTTTTCTTATAAGAGCAGTTTGTACTGTCAGTATAAAAATTTTTGGTACTACTTTTATAACCTAATAAGTTAACATGTTTGAGCACCTTGGATTGTATTTTTCTTGGTGTATACTAACATTTGCAGGTGAAGAAAACCTTGTGAATCCCTAGATGTCACGGGCCCCCTTGGCTCTGAAGTAGAGTTATGCAGAGGAGAGTGTAATGGTAATCAGTTCACCGTGATTCATAAAGAACTGGCTACTCCAAAAGTAAACGGCTCTTGGTAAAGACTCCTCAAATCCGTTCATGGTTGATAGTTTACCAAAAACTATATGGTTTTTTAACTCACCATACTTCACATTGAAGAGTTAACTAGTCCAAAGCAAATGACTATTGGTAAAGACATCTCAAATTCGTTGATAGCTGGTAACGTAGTTTGCTAAAAACTATGTTAAGTGTTCTCTATTTACACTTATTTTTCTCAAAAAGTGATGGACAATATGTTTTTCAAAAATATCAAGTTTGTACTGTTAGATAAATTTTTTGTTAAAAAGTTTGTACTGCTAGTATTAATTTTGTATTGCTAGCATAAAATTTTTGTACTGCTGGATAGCCGTTGGTACTGTATGGTTAAAACCATTTTTACTAGCCGTTGAAGATTTTTTTATCTCTATAGATATACTTATAGGGTTTTTAATTATGATAATTATTTACTTTTCATCTTTTTATCTGATTTACTTAAAGAAATATTATCACATACGCAAAATTCTCAAACCCTAATAAAACCTCAATTGCTAGTACCAACTGTCAATTAAACCTAAAACGATCAAATCCCAGCAATCTAACAAATCTTTTATCATGGAAAATCTGGAGTTTGTTAAATCTCATAATCAGGTTGTGTTTTTGGAAAAACCTAAAGGCAGTGACGGCTTTCATCAAATAGTGGATTTTTTAAACAGTACTCACATAAGGTATGCACTAACAACTAATTCCACTATCTATGTTTCCCATATTCAACAGTTTTGGCAGACTATTACTGTCAAAACATTGGAACAGGGGGACAAACAGTTAAAAGAAAACGTAGATGGTAAGAAAATCAGAATTTCTGAATCTTCTTTGAGGAGACATCTCCGATTGGAAGATGAGGATGGAATTTTTGATTTACCAAATACTGAGATTTTTCAACAACTTTCCAAAATGGGTTATGATACAGCCAATCAAAAACTAACTTTTCAAAAGGGCTGTTTCTCCCCACAATGGAGGTTTTTCATATATACCATTCTTCACTGTATCAGTCCTAAGAAAACTTCTTAGGAGCAATTCAGTAGCAACATTGCTATTGATCTCATTTGCTTATCAACATGAAGGACTTATAATTTTTATAAACTAATTTTTGAAATTATGGTGAAGAATGTGGATTCTAAAACAAAATTTTTGATGTACCCAAGATTTATTAAAACTATTTGGCAAAAAAGTAAACTACACACCCATGAAGAAATATTTCCAACACCTTGTTTGCAACAAAAACTTTTTGCAAATATGTCAATGGCATCAAGGTTGTTTAATGGGGTGGTAGTTCCTTTTTTTTCCTAATATGCTTGTGCATGTACAGGGTGAAGGATCAACAACCTCAGCTGAGTCCCAACACACACCCATTGTGGTTCCAAATATCATATACACACCACCAGTTACACAAACCTATAGGAGAAAACATAGACATAGCACTATGGTCTCTCATCCTAGTATTCCTACCCAGACCCCAAGTGTTAATGAGACTGCCTCTGGTAGAGTGGAAGGGGCTGCCACTACTGTGTCTAGCTTAGATGCAGCACAAGGCAGTGGTAACATCAATAAGACCCCAACCATGGCAACGTCAAATATGTCTAGTCTTAACAGACTTGATACAACAGATGGAAACCCAAGCCAACTGGATACTATGGTTGGCTTTAGTGTTCCTTCTAGTCCAACTAGGGAGAATACTTAGTCTATGCCCCATGATGCACCTCTCCCAGAAGGTAACACATCTGGAAGTGCTGAGGGTAGCCGAACACTTAGGGAATTGACGAATTTGTGTACCCAGTTAACAACCAAGGTGGAGGTATTAGAGCAAGATCTGAAGGATACCAAAATACTTTATGCAAAGGTCTACTCTACCTTGGTAAAGAAGGTGAAAAGATTAAAGCTCAAGGTCAAGGCATTACAGGCTCCCAGAAAAGCAAACATTGTAGATTCTTCAAGTTCAGATGATCCTAAAGACGTTGGTAAATTTTACAAACAGGGGAGGAAAACTGATGCTGGAACTCAGGGGAGGACATTGAGTTTTGAGAGTGGTGGTGATCATGATCAAGAAGGTGATTATGTACAAGTGACTGAACAAGTAACTGAAGAAGTTGATCTTGATGCTCCTACTAAAGTGGTTGAAATTCAGGAAGATGTCTCAGATACTGCTACTAGTTTGAAGAAGGCAATAGGAACTGTTAGTGAAGAAGGTACTGCCAGTCCACATGAAGATACTGCTAGAGTAGATAAAGGAAAAGGCATCTTACTTGAAGAAGAACCAGTTAAGAAGAAGAAAAAGGTTTCTGCACAGATGGTTTATGATGATGAATTAGCAAAAGAAGTGCAAGAACAAGAGGTGGTCAGATTTCTTGAGGAGCAGAAGTTGAAAAAGTCTACAGAAATCTCTCAAGAAGAATCAGACAGACTACTGATGCGCGTACGAAGCGCGTTCGGGGTCAAAGGAACTTCCTTTTCTTCGAGCAAGTTTTTCAACCACTTAAGCATTGAACCTAATCGTTGTAGTGTAGTATTGGGTAAGCCTCGGGGATTGATATCATTCTCTAGGGGAATAGGACTGCTAGCAAGAAATGTATTACGAGAAGGTGGGGGTTGAGGATGATTCTTTTTTAACTTTTATTGGTTTTTTAGAAAGCTAAGGTAAATATCTCGGGGCAATTGGTTTGGGGGTGGTACTTCTACCGATTACTTCTACTTATCTAATTATCTATTACTATAGGTAGCTATGTCTATTTGATGTGTGCTCGTATGATGATTAAAAATGTGTTTACCGAGATACTATTACTCCCTAGTTATCTTTTATTGGCCGGTTGAATTGTCACACCTTATCTTAACGTGTTGTATTCCTAAGGTCGTAGGGAATGCGTAGTCCCTAACTCTTTGAGGTTATCCTTCGGGTTTAGCGTACGAAATCCGCAAGTCCTTAAGCTATTTCATTCATAAGCCTCACTTTCACAAAGTATACTCAAGCATTAAACACAATGAATTATGCCTAGTTGCACTCCTAAGCCAATTACAATTAAGATTAGAAACAACCTAACAATAATCAATAACTAGGTTTCATAGATCTAAGCAAACACACAAGAAATTTAGCTAGACATGGTAAACAAGCAAGCATACACACAATCAATTGAAGATACAATGATACTTTGGATTAAAATACTTATCTCGATGTGTAAAATAGGGTTTGGGACCCTAAGATACTGTCCAAATCGGACTACAAACGAATTAGGTTTTTTCTCCAAAAGTCTACCTCTTAAATGCAGAAAAATCAAATTCTATATATAGATTTACACTTGTGACATCGTCACCTTTTGGATGGGACGCCGTCAGCTCGCCTTCATTATGGTTTCGTCTTGGCCAAGTCATCGATGGGACGGTGTCACCTTAGAGTTGTGAAGCCGTCAGTCTTCACTTGGGACGTCGTCTTGATTCTGGATCTGGGCTGTTTAAGATGAAAAGTCCGAGTGGCGCCTTCTTCTTCAAAGCTTGGCCGTAAGGTTATACGAACAAATATTCCACCGAATGCGGTGCATGTTTTGATCAAGTCTTTAAAGAGGACGGTAAGCTCTTTGATTGGGACACCGTCGAGTTCTGTTTGAAGCGAGTTTGAGTGGCTTCGATCTTGACTTTACCATTTTCTTCATGTATTCGTTCCTTTTCGTCCAAATGTGCTTCATTCTAGCATTTTGCTTCAAGAGACCTAAAAGTGAAAAGGAGCGAAATTAAGCGATGGCGATATAAAATTGGTCGATTAAGGGCTTAAATGACCCCCAAAAAGCGTATGTTTTAAATCATTATCAAATATCCCTACACTTGATATTTGCTTGTCCTCAAGCAAATGTGCTTTTGGCCAATCAATTAATAAGTTAGGGGCAGGAAGCATGGGTTTAGAATGATTCATAACAAGTGAAAGCACCGCAATAGTCATAACAAGCACGTAAATTATATACTAGCACCTCACAAAGGGTGTTTGGATTCTCTCATCTCTCGGGTTTATATGAAATATAATAAATGGAAATGGAAGATGAACACTCATTACCTGGCATAGTACATAGATTACCATAGGCTTGAGACTATGTCAAACCTCCACCGCTTTGACGTAAGCACCTAGGAACAACTATCTAAGAGGTCTTTGCAAGGGTTTTAATGTTGGAAACTACGGTAGGAAACAAAGGGTTTTGTTGGATGGCGATATTTAGTGGTGGCAAGTCAAAAATCTTATGTTACAAGCATGAAAAGTGTGGCGTTGCTAAGCCAAGACTCGACTCACTAACTATAGATAACTTGAAACAAAACAAACATAAATGTAAAGAAATAAACATAAAGATAGATGTAGGATGGTAGCCCATATGTTTTTCTTCATTTTTTTAAACATTTTTTTTTCGATTTTTTTTAAATTTTTTTTGCCTACATTTTACTCTACCATCCTCTACGATAACATCAAAATATAAGGGATTTATAGGAGTATCCCTACACCTGAGTTTTTATTTCTCTAACACTAATTGACCCGACTTGAAAATATCAAAACACTTGGAGTATTTAATTACGTAGACAAAGGGAATTTGAATTTATCGTTCCTTCCCGTTACTCCATAAAATATTACTTTTACCCATGAGTCCCAATCATCCCAAAATTGTGTACAAAAGATATGACTCGACTTAGCAACCATGCAAGTAACTAGATATTTGAACTAAGAGTTTAGTAATGATAACAATAATGCACTAAAGGTGAGTGCATACAAGGTAGGCTAAGGTTATTTGGGTGTACATTTGGGGGTGGATTATAAACAATGCTCTTCATTGATATTCCGGAAAACCGAAACATCACGAGAACCGCGAAAAGAATAGGTTCTGAGGGGTTAACTAGGGATATCGTGTACTAAAGATGTGTACATCGCAAGGGTGTGGGGTAATTACTCGATCGATGTGGAAGAAGTAATTATAATATAGGTTTCAAACAAGGGTTATCCTAATGCCTCTTATCACTTAGTTATTCCTAACTACACAAGTGTAGTCTTACTAGCGATCTTGGAATGCATCACAAAACAAGTTCTAGAATCTATTATACTACCGGTACACTCTCTAAGCATTAAAGGTGAATGCTTTTATTCCTAAAGATTTAGGGGCGAACCTCACATTTTTGAGGTGGAATTTGAGTGGTAAACGGTTTTTGTGCTAGTCATATAACTCCTATCCATGAGACCCTTTATTAAGACTAAAGTTTTAGCTCGTACATGTCATAAAATTTTTTAAATTTGGTGCTAAAATTGCCCTAACAAATATTTCTCATAGTTTATTACACAGTTTACCAAGGACAAGACAAATAATCAAGGATAAGAATAGTTTATAAGTTCCCGTTTTATTCTCCCTCCCTACACTTAAACTGAACATTGTCCTCAATGTTCCCCGAAAGTATCAAAGTTATGATAAAGGAAGGTAAGTAAGGAAAAGAAACTAGTAATCCCCTGATTAGCTCGGTAAGATCCGTGTGAAGTTGCGGTTAAATTCTTTTCCAAGAAGAATGTATAAGTATTAAGCTCCATCCAATTTTGTATTTCTTCTTCTTGCCAAATATAACCTGCACACTTAAGAAAACAAACGAAACATTTGCGTAAAATCGGCAGTAAAATTATATATGACACAACTACACTAAGATATAATGCTTGTGAATTTGGATGTTTGCGTTTTACGGAAAATTAAGACACGAGAATTTCCAAAATTTACAAGTAGCACGGAAAGCGAAAAATTCTATAACTGTTTACGCTTAACTTTGATCGTCGAGCTTTAATCTGACGCCGTCAGTTGTCATATTGAAATTAGTGCATTGCGTTTTCTTGGAAAAATTTTGGAAAAATTACATCTTTAAAACCTGGAAAAAGTTCTGCAAAACATCCATTATGACTCGATACACGCATTTGACTCTAACAAACACACATATATATCAATTTCACTAATTGTAATTCTTATGTTCACGTTCTTCAAAAACGTATGTAATCTTCCCTACACTTATATTTTTGTAAAATACCTTTATATGTAATTAACACGAGGTTAAAGACAAAATAAAGCATTTTCACAAAATCAAACATGAGAACAAACAACAATGAAAAATATATATGATACACAAGCAAGCAAACAATTAAGCATGGGTTGCCTCCACGAATCGATTTTCTTTATTTATGAGTCTTGTAGCTAGACTCGAAGTCGTCTTTGCACGTTGTCTCGTTTTCATCCTCAATGAAAACTCTATCATATTGACAAAATTCTCATCTACTCTATACCTAGGTCCTAGGGTCAAACAACCCCTATAGTAAAGCCTCCTTTTCTCCCACATAACGTTCAAGCCTTTTTCAACAACTTCTCCGCTCTTTTCCTCAAAAGCTCTAATGTTATCTCGTTCATAAAGGGACAAAGGGCCATATCCGTTCATCTTCCAAGGCATCCTATAAGTAATTTCATCGTCCCCTTCTACAAATCTAACCATTCCCTCGGACTTGTTATAGCTTAGTTTAGACTTTTCAACAAACGGTTTACCTAACACAACTTGGGACAAGCTATATTCGATGACACATCCTATATCTTCTAGGACCATAAAATCAACTAAGTAGGTGAAGTTTCCTACAAAGACGTGTACATCCTTGACTCTTCCCACAAAATTCCAAACCCCACCGGGATACTTAGGGTCCCTCCTAATCTTAAGTCGCTCATTCATTATGTCATTGTAAACAACTAATGACATCACATTGATGGGGGAGTCCGTATCTATGTAAGTGTGCTCGACATTCCTATATCCAATCATACAAGGGATCTTGATGTTCCAGGGATTTCCTCTCCTAATCTTTGGGCATATTCTAATAATGGGTGATCGAGGATTGTCGATTATGTATTGGTGGTAAGAAACTTCTTCCTTAGTGGGGGTAACGATTGAAATAGGCACTATGTTCCTCATTCTCATTTTCATTTACTAAATCATTACCTGAACTATTGCTAATCATGGAGCCAACAATCGAGGCGCTAACCGCTTTTTTAACAGCGTCCCTAATTGTACTCTCAAATACCCCACGCAATTCTTGAAGCTCATTGTTTCTACTAACATTTCGGTTGCGACGATGGTTAGAGGTGTGTTGGTCAATTGGTTGTGGTTTGAGTGGAAGTGGTTTATTTGGTGGGGAATTGTTGTTTGGTGGGTTATCACCTTCCATGATGAAAAGTGATGAGGCTACGAACAAAGTTACGAAGAAGGGGGATAGACTACAAGGAAGCTAAAAATTGAGAAAAAATCTTACTTGATAGGAATCAAGAAAGGAACCTAAATGAGATAAAAATCTAGCGGCTATTCTATTCCCAGCGGCGCCAAAAACTTGATGCGCGTCTGAAGCGTTCGGGTCAAAGGAACTTCCTTTACTTCCAGCAAGTTTTTCAACCACCTAGGCAGTGAACCTAATCGTTGTAGTGCATTATTGGGTAAGCCTCGGGGATTGATATCATTCTCTTGGGGAATAGGACTGCTAGCAAGAAATGTATTACGAGAAGGTGGGGTTGAGGATGATTCTTTTTTATCTTTTATTGGTTTTTTAGAAAGCTAAGTTAAATATCTCGGAGCAATTGGTTTGGGGGTGATACTTCTACCGATTACTTCTACTTATCTAATTATCTATTACTACGGGTAGTTATGTCTATTTTATGTGTGCTCGTATGATGATTAAAAATATGTTTATTTAGATACTATTACTCCCTAGTTATCTTTTATTGGTCGGTTGAATTGTCACACCTTATCTTAACGCATTGTATTCCTAAGGTCGTAGGGAATGCGTAGTCCCTAACTCTTTGAGGTTATCCTTTGGGTTTAGCATACGAAATCCGCAAGCCCTTAAGCTATTTCATTCATAAGCCTCACTTTCACAAAGTATACTCAAGCATTAAACATAATGAATTATGCCTAGTTGCACTCCTAAGCCAATTACAATTAAGATAAGAAACAACCTAACAATAATCAATAACTAGGTTTCGTAGATCTAAGCAGACACACAAGAAATTTAGCTAGACATGGTAAACAAGCAAGCATACACACAATCAATTGAAGACACAATGATACTTTGGATTAAAATACTTATCTCGATGTGTAAAATAGGGTTTGGGACCCTAAGATACTGTCCAAATCGGACTACAAACGAATTATGTTTTTTTCTCCAAAAGTCTACCTCTTAAATGCAGAAAAATCGAATTCTATATATAGATTTACACTTGCGACGGCGTCACCTTTTGGATGGGACACCGTCATTTCGCGTCATTAGGGTTTCGTCTTGGCCAAATCATCGATGGGACGGCGTCACCTTAGAGTTGTGGCGCCGCCGATCTTGATTGGGACGTCGTCTTGATTACGGATTGGGTCGTCGAGATGAAAAGTCCGAGTGGCGCCTTCTTCTTCAAAGCGACACCTTCATGTTATCTGAACAAAATTCCACCGAAATGTCGGTGCATGTTTTGATAAAGTCTTTAAAGGCGGACGGCGTCGCCGCCTTTGATTGGGACGCCATTAGGTTCGTTTGAGCGACTTGGTGGCTTCGATCTTGACTTTGCCATTTTCTTCATGTATTCGCTCCTTTTCGTCCAAATGTGCTTCATTCCAGCATTTTGCTTCCAAGAGACCTAAAAAGTGAAAAGGAACGAAATTAAGCAGTAACGGATATAAAAGTGGTCGATTAAGGGCTTAAATAACCCTCTAAAAGCGTATGTTTTAAATGTTTATCAACTACTTGCTCAGATACTGCAAGAAGAGGAGAGTGCAGCAGTTCCTGAAGAAGAAAAAGAAGATTCAATTCAGGATTTGCTAAACAATTGAGGGAACAACAAAGATCAAAGAAAAGAGTCAAACCCCCAACTAAAGGACAGCTGATGAGGAATATGAAGATTTATCTGAAACATCAGGATTACAAGATGGATTCTCAGCTGAAGAGTAAGACATTTGATGAAATTCAAGAGATGTATGCGAATGCTTATAGGAGAATTCAAGATTTCAGACCAGTAGGAACTGAGGAACCAACAGTCAAAACTAAAAGGGCAAGATTAATGCTGGAATCTGAAGCATCTAAGAAGCAGAAAACTGAAGGAAGCTCATCTGCAACTGAGAAAGAATTAGATGAAGAAGAGTTACAAGATTTGATGATCATTCAATTTGATGAAGGTATGCATGTTGAAGCTTTATAGACCAAGCATCCAATTATAGACTGGGAGATCTACATGGATAAGTTTGGAAAAGCTTGGTGACATTGTTGAGATGTACAAGACATTTGCTGATATGATAAGATCTTCTGAAAAAGATGATCTGGTAAGGTTATGGGAACTGGTACAACATAAGTGTAATCATAAAGAAGAACCTGATAAGAAGGAACATGAGCTTTGGGTAGAGCTGAAAGAATTTTTGAGCCTGATCCTTATGACAGACTTTGGAATCAAGATTCTGCAGTTCCAGAAACTACATGGATTTTGTTCGGTTCATCTGGTGTTCATCATGTATACACCAGTATAATTGATTGGTTTATGCTAGTGGAAAAGGAGTATCCACTCAGAATGAAGACACTTATAGCAATGTTATCTTCAAGGTTGAAAACTGAAGAAGATAGTGAAATGGCAAGGGATTTGGTTACAAAGATCTTCATGCTCAGAGACCAAGTAAGTAGATGTTTGCAAAATTCTCCAACATCATGAAGAACAAGTCTTATTTAAGAAACTTGATGATTCACATTGAAATCACAAGTTTAGGGGAAGATTGTTGGGAATTTAGCTAAACAGTTTGTACTGTCAAGGTTAAGTCTTTGTACTGCTAAGCTTAACTGATGGACTGTGTGAAGAATACACTAGCAGTATAAACTGCCAGTGCAAATATTTGTATTGTTTATATGATAACGTGTATAGCCAGTTAGATAATTATATAATAGATTCTATAAGATTTACCTTGAATAGAAAGTTATTATAAACCGACTAGGACTCCTTTGCCTATAAAAGGAGGTCTTAGGTTAGATTTAGAGTACGAGTTATTCTAGATTCGATCACTTCAAAGTTTTGCAACCCTAATACTTTTGAGTATTCGTATTAATATATTGAAGTGTTTTGTGAGAAAACAAATTGTGTCAATCATTTTCTTTATCATTAAACATTAGTTTCCGCATTGTGTTTAAGCTTTATACAAGATAGCTTGCTATAATTTGTTTGTGTTAGATTTATCTAATACGATCAATAAGATCAATTGCTTATCTCGGATCAACAGTCAAGAAGGGTGGGGCTGCAGCTGCGACTCAAATAAGAAATGCTCGTCCTGAGAATGTGACTCTGGAGGCCTGGAACATGCAGGTCTACTTCTGGATCGACTCTAAGAGGGTGCACGAGGGCGGCCATGAATGCTAGGAACTAGAGGGCTAACAAGATCACGAGATTTTAGGGATCTCGTTCTTTGGCTGTGAGCCATCATGAATATGTAAGACACTTTATAGTTATTTATTATACATATAGTTCATTTTATATATGGTGTTCGATGAGTCGCTATTAATTTGTTTTATTTTAAATATTTTTATGTGTATACAGTTTGAGAGCCATAATCAGCAATATCCGGGGCTTTTCTAGAGCTACTATGATATTTAAATGGTAAATCACGTATCGGTGAATGCTAGGAACAAGAGAGCTAACAAGATCACGAGATTTCAGGGATCTAGTTCTTTGGTTGTGAGCCATCATGAATATGTAAGACATTTTATAATTATTTATTATACATATAGTTCTATTTATATATGGTGTTGGATGATTCGTTATTAATTTGTTTCATTTTACATATTTTTATATGTATACAGTTCGAGAGCCATAATCAGCAATATTCGGGGCTCTTCCAGAGCTACCATGATATTCATATGGTAAATCACGTATGGCAAGAGTCTGAAGCCAAAGAAAAATACGCAGATATATTTTTTTTCCCAAACACACACACTTGAATGAAACATAAAGTATTTTGGCTCATAGATTAATTTTCTTGTTTTTTGTAACTATACAGGAGGAAATAATAAGGTTACAAGCGCTTGGCACGATGACTGATGAGCAAACATTGGCGAGAGTCACTGGCGGGAAACAGCGGGGACATATACATGGCATGGGAAGAAAGGTTGTAGGGGTTAGGACTCAAATTGTGTTTTTCTCAGTAAGCGAAGGTATGCCTTTTTACTCGCAGCGAGAAATGAAAGAGATGATGAAGAATTACGAAGAGGAGCTTGCTGCACAGAGATCAGCAAACCAGGCGCAACAAAACAATTTCAATCGAATGGTCTCCTTCTTGTCTCAATCACAAAGTATGTCCGAGCTAGCGAATATGTTTCCGGGTTCCATAAGAGAACATTGTTCCACGAGTGGGACCGCCCCTCTAGCGGGGATCCTTCCTCGAGCGGGAATCTTGGTGATAATGGAAATGGGGATGACGAGAATAGGTATGATGGGAACGGGAATCTCTTAGCATCGCAGTAGTGTTTGTTTCATGAACTTTAGTTATGTTAACTTTTGGATATTTATGGTTGCGTATGAACATGTGGTATGCGGATATTGGTCTCTTTTGTTAAATGTTTAGGCAAATATGGATGTTTTAGGATGTATGCAGTTTGTATGAACTTTGGTAGGCGAATATATAAGTTTTGGCAGATGTTTTATGCGTATGAACTTTTGTTGAATGTTTTAGTGGATTTATATGGTTTTATTACACATTTTTTACTGCATACTGCTGTGATACAGGGGCGGATCCACTTAATAACAATGGGGGGCAAGTGCCCCCCACGACTAGCCGAAAAAGTCGATATTTTAGTGTAATTTTTTTATAATTTTGACCTTTTTTCGAAAGTGCCCCCCAACCAAAACTCAAATTGCCCCCCACCCACATACTAAAACCCAACATTCAACACTCTAAAGCTTTATAAATCCATCATTTCAAAGTAAAACTACTCGATTTATCATTACGATCCTTGTTTTTTCTTCCGCATTTTGTTGTTGTTGTCAAAAAAAATTTTTTGCCCCCCACATCCTCATTTCCTGGTTCCGCCACTGCTGTGATATACATATAGATTTTTTCTGAAAAATTTCCTATTAAAAATCTGAAAAACCTACATATTACAGCTCTATGTTGTCAACAATGTGCAAGACTATTGGCGAGTAGATGTTCTCGCCAATTGTCCTCGCCAAAGACCAACTGGGCCCACTCATCGTAGCTGCTAAAACGTTTTAATTAAATACAAAATTAATTAAATAATTAAACATAAACACTTTAGCGACGACATTTAAAGGAGACACGTCGTCACCAATAATCTTTAGGGACGACGTGCCCTCTTTGGAAAAAAAAAACCCTAAAAGGCCCAAATGTTAGTGTGTCATCGGGTTGGTTTTCACAGAGGTCTATTACAATTACAAATCATTTATTTAATCTCTACTACATATAAAAGTTGATTTTCATAAATATCAATTATGATTACAAATCATTTACTTAATATCTACTACATATTTAGAAATCATTTTCTTTAAAACTTACAAAACAAGTAAGTATTTATTAAAATAACCAGTCAAAAATTTTAAACGTCTACATCTTATCACCTACACGAAAGTTATGTTTTTTCAACAATCATTTTTCATTCTTCAAAAATGGTTTTCTTATACTAACTAAAATTAATATAATTTATTTGCAATATTCTAATTAATTAAGTTCCTTAAAATTTTACATAACTCTATCATCACTATAAAAAACACACAATATCAACACAAACTAATTCTATCAAAACTATACTCAATCTAGTTTTGTAGTAAGAAAAGCTACGAATTTGATGCATGATTAGGCTGCACTGACACAGTGGATGGGTTGAGAGGGTCGGTCGAGCCCATTGTGGAGGTTGGGTGATGTTCGGTTGAGCAACAACAAACACACAAACTAATTTGTCTGGGCAAACTAGTTCACAACACACTAAAATCCAAGAAAACGTGTCGTTTGGCCATTTAATAAAATTAAAAAAAAAAAACTTTGTTTTAAAACTTAACCACTTTTGCAATATTATAAATACCCAACTTTAAAAAGATTGAATTAAAAAAAATAAAATAAAAATAAGGTTACCACTGGTGTGGCAACTTGATCGTCGTTAGGTTATCAGAGAGATAAAACTGATGTGCCACAAGTTGTTGGAAAATTTAGTGCACTTGTGGGATAAGTTCACACCTGGTAATGGGTCAGGAGGTACGGAGTGTACACCCATAAGGACCCTGAACACCCAGACTCTATAGTCGTGAGATTCAGTGTTAGCACTGGTAGTACTAAGTTAGTACTGGTAGTACTAAGTTAGTACTGGTAGGCTAGTTCCTACTGGTAGTGCTAAGTTAGTACTGGTAGGCTAGTGCTAAGTTAGTACTGGTAGCCTAGTTCCTGCTGGTAGTACTAAGTTAGTACTGGTAGGCTAGTTACTACTGGTAGTGCTGGAATCAACTTGTAACAGGCATTGACCAATTCAAGTGGCAGTTACAACTGCATAATGACCACGTTTAATTAGTCATGTAACCACTATCAACTATAATGGGGATAATTATGAGGCGATTAATGGGCCGATTAATCCTCATAATTCCATTTGACTAGTTGAGAGTAATTTCCTATAAATAGGAAATCTGATTATGCATGACAGAATAGAGAAAACAAAAACACTTGTAAGAAAAAGGGTTATTGATTTGTACCTAAATCACTAACATACATTTGGTCTTATCCCAAGTAGATATTCGTGATACCCAGGCATTAGGGTCGAATATTTTACTTTAGAAAGTGATAACACGATTCCAAGTGATATCCGGTAGCATGTATTGGTATTTACTTTGCTATTGATTATCTTACCTTGCTACTGGGCGAATAACCACCAACAATCAAAGTAAACTATTTTGTGATAATCAATGGCTGCTGCTGCAATGAAACACATGGCTTCAAACTTTGCCGTGGACAAGTTTGAAGGGTGGACTTTAGAAGATGGCGGAAGAAGATGCACTTCTGTTGTCATCAAGCATGAGTGTGGTCTATGTTCTGACTACACCTATTTCTGATGATAGGGATGATGCTACTGTGGAACAGATAAGGCGGAGGAGCAAATGAGAGAATGATGACTACATTTGCAGAGGCTTAATTCTCAATGGTATGTCTTATTCACTCTTTGATATTTATCAGAATTTTGAATCTTCCAAAGAACTATGAGATTCCTTGGATGCCAAATATATGGTTGAGGATTGATGTGCCCGGTTGGTGCAAGTTTTAAATTTATAAAAGGTGAATTACCAATATTACCAATAACACATACGAGCAAGTATACTCGTCCGTTATAGCAAGATTATGAAGGTAAGTCGGGATCGTTCGCAGGGATTTGAGTGAATCTAAACACAAGTTTGAATTAACGGAGTCTATCCAAAACATATAATAAAGCAAATAGATATAATGCAATTCAGATGATTAAAAACTACACTTGCTTAAACTAGTTTCATATCATAGATTAATGTGATTGTGTTAACCTCTTAACATGTTGGTTGTGATAATTAGTTGAAAACTAATCTATTGTTCTTACAAGTTAAACCTTCGTCAAGATTTTAGTTCATAAAAACAAGCATTAAGTTTAACCAATCAATTCAAGTTTCATAAGTCTACATACATAAACTTAAACACAAAAACATCCACTTGTTCATCAAATTGCTTAAGAAATGGTAAATACAAAAGGTAACCGATTATAGATAAAAGGCTACAATTGATTCTCAACAACTAATCTTACGACCATTTAGATGTTTCCAACCAATCCAATTTGATAATCAAAAAAGCGTTTCTATTACAACCACACCTTAGTTCCTTTGTATAATCAAGAATAATGGGTAAAACAATCATCCATAGACAAAATGATTATGACTAGTTGAATAACAATAAGTCCTCTCGACCATTAATGATTATTATCAATTAGCCAAACTTGATTAACAAATGTCACTATGAAACTTTAGCATAATTGGGTCTTAGAATCAACTTGAAATTGAATTAAAACATGTTAACACAATCACTTACTAATCATATGATAATCAACATCATTTAAGCAAGTGTATAAAGAAACTAGCCACTCATAGCAAACATGAACATAAACTCAGAACTTTGAACATTAGAAAACATGATTTAGAGTCTTACAATGCTTGGAATAAGATTACACATGATGAAGTAATGATTCCCAAAGTATTGAGGTGGACTTCTTGGTGATTTGGCCTCCAAATGGTGAACTTCTGGATCTCCAAACTTCTCTGGACTTCTAAGGACGAATTTTTAAGAGCTTAAGGCTTTGTTTGATGAGTAGAGAGATTTGTATTTGAGGGTGTGTCTCATATGCTCACAATTAGCCTCTATTTATACTAATTCCAAGGCCTAGGGGTATTAAATGTTGAACTTGGCCTCCAAGGAATTTAGAAGGACCTAGAATACATGAAGGAAGGACCTAGAATCGTTTGGAACAAGTTTGGAACCTTAGTAGTGCAGAAATGGCTGTCCAGGGCTTCCCAACCGAATCGGTTGGTCTTGCTGACTAGTCTCCAACCGGATCCGGTTACGGGTCTCGACCGATCGGTTGGAGCAAAATCACAAAAAGTCATAAACGGCAAAGTTGTAGATCTTTCTCTTAGCTTTCTGTGGTCGTGAACCGGGGGTCAAACGGAGTCCGTATGCAAAAGTTATGGCCAAAATGGTGAAGGTGTGTCAGAACAACGAGGCTTCCAATATCTTTTCGTTTAAGCTTCTTTTCTACATTTCTTCTCGCTTTCCTTCTTGAACTTTATTCTTGAGTCTTTGGACCACTAACTTGATGACTTTATCTTCTCGAATATACTCCGCAAGTCTTGCTTTGGTGGGAATTCTTCATATATGGAGAAATCTTCGTATTTTACTTCTTTTCCGTCTTTTCCTCCACTTTCCGTACTTGGCTACAAATGAACTAGCAAACGACTTTGATACGATTAAGCAACAAAAGCATATGATTATAACCAAATAACATACATAAAAACATGGATAACGCTACTAAAACATGCACAATTTGAGCGTTATCAAATTCCCCACACTTAAACTTTGCTTGCCCTCAAGCAAATATAGGAAAACATCCTTTGGTACAAGATCGTGATTATGAAAAATGTGATGCAAATCAACCAAGTAAAAATACGAGAGGATTCATCAATTATGCTTTATAAGGGTGAAACATCAAGATGTTTGACAATATCCAATGATTTTCTTGCATGATTAACATTTCGAACACCTCACGAAAAAGGAACGAAATATAATTCACTCAATCACTCATTTTAGTGGAGTAACAAGATAAATCACACTCATTGCTCGACCATGATTAGATTATTACCATAAGCTTGTACAAGAAACAAAACTCCACCGACGTGGCGTGAGCACCAAGTAAAAACATCTAAAGAGGGCTTTTATTCGGGTTATAATGATAGGCTTAAGGGTTAAGGGTATGGATAAGGCATGGGAATGTTTATGAAATTGGTGTTAAAATAAAGATGAAATCAAGTCTAATACTCGTGTTGCTAGCTACCAAACATTCCACGAACCAAATAAACGATTATAGCTTTGCTTTCTTCTTTTTTTTTCTTCTTTTTTCACATATTTTCACTTTGCCTGACAATTGTTCTTCGATCATAGCTCATTGGCTATTATTTTCTCACAATTTTTTTTTTTCATAAACTCATGGATCAATCAGTCTCATAGGATGTGGTACTCATAATCATTTGAACAATCTTCACTTTCCAGGACTAGCAACCAACCATTTAGACATTGATACGGGGTAGGCTAAGGTTCAAAGTGTAAAATCTTTTTGTATTTTCTGGGTGAAGCAAAAATGAAAAGGATGGCTCAGAGGGTGTAAGTAGGGGTATCTTGTGCTAAAAAATGAGCACTACAAATGGGTCCATGTGGGTGGTTAACTAACCAATGCGGCTAGCTAATAAATCATTAAATGTAAAATGGAAGGCCATTTGGGTTAAAATCCTAAGGTGCCTCTTTATCACACGAATTCACTTATATCGCACGAATGCAATCTCACTGCGGTCTAGTAATGATTTACAAGCACAAGTTCGAATAAATAAAATCACCGCACACTCATAGCAAAGATCCAAGCATAAAAGATGTATGCTAATAAGAAATAGGCTCAAATCCTCACAATTTAGTGGAAAGGGTATAATATGTGCTAGCAAATGTTTATCGATCCCGAATGGATTGCAATAGTAATCGGAACACATCTCAAGTTTCAAATATTACTAATTTTACGAATGGAATGATCCGATTATTCTAATAGATAACCCTAAAAGTGTGAAAACAACTAGATCATAAGGGCAAACAAAATTTTAAATTTAAGCATGAAAACTCTAATTTTCCTATTCACCCCCCACACTTAAGTTAGACATTGTCCTCAATGAAAAACGAACTTCAAAGTATAGAAATAGGGAAAATAGAGATGAAACCAGATATGTCAACGAGTTTATCGACTTAAAATTCTTTCTTCATTCTAAGCGCCCTTTGGAGAAATCATCACCGCACATAATCTTATAAACAAACAAAAGGTTTTATTAAAAGGATGGCACCCCCACACTTAAGTTCAACCAAAGGTTAAAACTTTGGGAGTGACCACGAAAATCAAATCAAACACACGGGTTGCCTCCCGAGAAGCGCTTGTTTTATTACCGAGTCATCACCGACTCGAATCTTCCCGGTTAGGATACTTTGACCATACAGTTCAAATGGGAATTTCACTCTTAAACGTTGAGGTATGGAATCTTTGGTTTGTACTCAACAATGGATGGGAATACATTTGATTCTTTTGGTTTGACCATGGTACGATCTCTTTCGTTATTTCAACATTTGGTCGATTTCATTTGAAATGAGGACGGTGGCGGATCTTTATGATTTTCGGAGGATCATCGGACTTTCCACTCCAAATGAATATTGCATCCACATTCTCAAGGTGAGTTAAAGGAGGTGGCTTAGTCCTACCGCTTTGATTTAAAGCGGATTTTGTTGTTCGCACCATTTGTCTATCTTTCTTTCCAGCTTCTCCATTCCAGATTGTCACCGATTTTGTTGAACTTCTCATCATCAACATGATTGTGTTGGGACCTTTTAATTGCGCATTGGGATATGCATGGTGCAATCCTCAAGAAAAGGTAACACGGTTGGTGAGTTAGACATGATTTGGTTCAGATTTGGCGTGGTTGGAATGTGCTCGGTCTCGTCCTCTTCGATAAATTCATCCTCACCCTTATCGCTCGTATTGAATTGAGGTTGGTTTGTAGACAAATTTATGTCTCGAGTTGGAATCGTGGTGTAAGGAAGAGATTCAACGTGATGGACTGCTCCTTACTTAATCTTTCTATCCTCCTCTCCAAGTCTTGGCTTATCGCTTGTTGGTTCCTTCTTCCTTGATCGACTTTATGTTCCAATTCAACCAACAGTTCGCCATATTCTCATTGGCTTTTGTTTGATTGGCCATCCACTCTCTCATCATCTCTCCGTGAGGTTTTAGGTGTATTGAAATGTTGTGATGGATGAGGTATTGTATTCCATGACCGATATCGAGGATATGTATGGGTTGGGTTATGATATGGATAGGAGTACGACGGAATTTTGGTGGTGATATCCTCCGTGATATCCTTCATGTTAGACTAGGTTCGCTTCCATGGGATCACACATCGGCGTGTCATCCTCAAAGATCGTAGTTTGAAGCTTGGTGATTATTTCGCAGTTCCATCATCTCCTCCGTATGCTTATGAATTGGGTATCGATGTTTGTTGAGAGCTTCCAATTTCTCGATCAATGAGGCATGATCGGTATTGATGTTGCTTCTACCGGTGAAACAACGGTTTTTGATTGGAATCGCTCGATAAACCACTTTTGTGAAGATAGCATTGACATATTCATTTCTTGTTTGTGGTGGGCGGTACGCCTTATCATTTGATGGTTTTAGGTTGGATTGGGTATTACTTGGCAATGAACCGATGGTCTAGAGGAATGTTGGTCGAAAATCGCTAAACTTGTTTTCAAGATCTTGGATAGATGCTTGATGATTTTTCCGTCCTTGCTCAACTTTGGCTTTGAGATTGAAAATTGATTTTGATAAAATCATTTGCGATTTTGAGCGACCACGAATTCTCTCATGGTTTTCTCGAATTCATTTCTTCCATCTTTTGTCGGGATTTTGTGGTGGTGGATCGCGGTTCGTGGTTGAGAATCACGGTTGTCATCCCTTGGTCGGCGATCTTGCCAATTTCGAATTCGACCGTAATAATTACTACGATATCCTCCTCCACGGTATCCTCCTTGAGTGTAGCTTGCTTCTCCTTCCTTTGGTCCACCCATAGGTTTATTGTCGCTTTTCGGACGATGGATGATTTCCTCCACAATTGTTGCATCGCCTCGCATTTCCTTCATTTCATCTTTGATATCTTTGTCCATGAGTCGATTTTGAGGTTAATGCTTCCATCTTCTCCATGAGTTTTGAGGTATCGGTGTTTTCGACAAAAGCAACGGTTTTCGGAGAGGTTTAGTTTGGAATCTTTGGACCAATCAAGTTTGAGAAGTACTCGATCTTGAGCAATTGATGTGCATCGTTGGGAGTCTTATAGAGAAAAATTCCAAAGATCAAGGATGCCTTGAGAGATTTCATCTAGTCCATGGTAAAAGATTTGGATGATGGTTCCTTTTGATAGCCCATGTCCATGACAACTCACGGCAAATCTTTCATTCAAGCCAAGCTTCAACAAGTGATTCGTTTGGGTTTTGGTTGAAAGCGAATTTCTCCCATTAATCGATCAAACATGGAAGGTGGAAAGAATCGGCTCACAAAAGCTTGCCTCATTTCCTCCCAAGTATTGATGATTCCAGGGTTAATTCATTGTACCATACTTTAGCATCTCCGCAGTGATGATGGGAAAAGTTTGAGTTTAATGGCATTGACATCGGTGTCGCCATAACGGAACATGCCGCAAATTTCGATGAATTCGCAATGTGCTTATGCGGATCGGCCGCGCATCGCCATCGAATTGTCGGTCTTTGATCATAGAAAGGTGGTGTCCCTTCACGGTGAAGTTGTCACCAAGGTTAATAGCAACAATAGCACTTTCGGGGTTGGTGCTACGGTTGATTAGTTCCCATGGGTTGATCGTCCGCCATGGGAAAAGGTAAATTGGTGAAAGGGTTGTAAACAACTTTGGCTTCTACGAGGTTTTCAAATGATGGGTTTGGTACTCTTGGTACACGGTTTTCCAATGGTATAAAACATGTTCTTCTTCTTCTTCTTCGAATCAAACGTTCGGGGTTGGTGAGAGGTGTAATTGGTTCTATTCCCGCTGCTCGAGTGTTCATACAATGTCCTAGAGATTCCAGGCAATATCTAAACACACGGACAAACAACGAAAACAGTTTTATATGGGTCAGAGAAGGTAACCGGATCGGTTGCGGGACGCGACCGATCGGTTAGACCAGTTGTTTGATGGGCAAAATCGTAACCGATTCGGTTGAGGAGCAACCGGATCCGGTTAAGGTTTCTGAGAAAAATATATATATTTTTTTTTTGAATCGACTTAGGGAAATTCAAGAACTTGTTGAAACACAATCAAATCCCCGGCAGCGGCGCCAAAAACTTGATGTGCCCGGTTGGTGCAAGTTTTAAATTTATAAAAGGTGAATTACCAATATTACCAATAACACATACGAGCAAGTATACTCGTCCGTTATAGCAAGATTATGAAGGTAAGTCGGGATCGTCATAGGATTTGAGTGAATCTAAACACAAGTTTGAATTAACGGAGTCTATCCAAAACATATAATAAAGCAAATAGATATAATGCAATTCAGATGATTAAAACTACACTTGCTTAAACTAGTTTCATATCATAGATTAATGTGATTGTGTTAACCTCTTAACATGTTGGTTGTGATAATTAGTTGAAAACTAATCTATTGTTCTTACAAGTTAAACCTTCGTCAAGATTTTAGTTCATAAAAACAAGCATTAAGTTTAACCAATCAATTCAAGTTTCATAAGTCTACATACATAAACTTAAACACAAAAACATCCACTTGTTCATCAAATTGCTTAAGAAATGGTAAATACAAAAGGTAACCGATTATAGATAAAAGGCTACAATTGATTCTCAACAACTAATCTTACGACCATTTAGATGTTTCCAACCAATCCAATTTGATAATCAAAAAAGCGTTTCTATTACAACCACACCTTAGTTCCTTTGTATAATCAAGAATAATGGGTAAAAACAATCATCCATAGACAAAATGATTATGACTAGTTGAATAACAATAAGTCCTCTCGACCACAACGATTATTATCAATTAGCCAAACTTGATTAACAAATGTCACTATGAAACTTTAGCATAATTGGGTCTTAGAATCAACTTGAAATTGAATTAAAACATGTTAACACAATCACTTACTAATCATATGATAATCAACATCATTTAAGCAAGTGTATAAAGAAACTAGCCACTCATAGCAAACATGAACATAAACTCAGAACTTTGAACATTAGAAAACATGATTAAGAGTCTTACAATGCTTGGAATAAGATTACAAATGATGAAGTAATGATTCCCAAAGTATTGAGGTGGACTTCTTGGTGATTTGGCCTCCAAATGGTGAACTTCTGGATCTCCAAACTTCTCTGGACTTCTAAGGACGAATTTTTAAGAGCTTAAGGCTTTGTTTGATGAGTAGAGAGATTTGTATTTGAGGGTGTGTCTCATATGCTCACAATTAGCCTCTATTTATACTAATTCCAATGCCTAGGGGTATTAAATGTTGAACTTGGCCTCCAAGGAGTTTAGAAGGACCTAGAATACATGAAGGAAGGACCTAGAATCGTTTGGAACAAGTTTGGAACCTTAGTAGTGCAGAAATGGCTGTCCAGGGCTTCCCAACCGAATCGGTTGGTCTTGCTGACTAGTCTCCAACCGGATCCGGTTACGGGTCTCGACCGATCGGTTGGAGCAAAATCACAAAAAGTCATAAACGGCAAAGTTGTAGATTTTCTCTTAGCTTTCCGTGGCCGCGAACCGGGGGTCAAACGGAGTCCGTATGCAAAAGTTATGGCCAAAATGGTGAAGGTGTGTCGGAACAACGAGGCTTCCAATATCTTTTCGCTTAAGCTTCTTTTCACATTTCTTTCTCGTTTTCCTTCTTGAACTTTATTCTTGAGTCTTTGGACCACTAACTTGATGACTTTATCTTCTCGAATATACTCCATAAGTCTTGCTATGGTCGGAATTCTTCATATATGGAGAAATCTTCGTATTTTACTTTTTCCGTCTTTTCCTCCACTTTCCGTACTTGGCTACAAATGAACTAGCAAACGCACTTTGATACGATTAAGCAACAAAAGCATATGATTATAACCAAATAACATACATAAAAACACGGATAACGCTACTAAAAACATGCACAATTTGAGCGTTATCAAGGATGCATCAAGTAAGAAGTTCCTTGTAAGTAATTTCACAAATTACAAAATGACTTATTCAAGACCAGTTATGGAACAATATAATGAACTTCTTGGTATACTTGGAAGGTTTACACAACACAATATGCACACGGATGAGGCTATTTCAGTCTCTTGTGTCATTGATAAACTCCCCTTCTTGGAAAGATTTCAAGCATACCTTGAAGCATAAGAAAGAGGAGTTAACTCTTGTTGAGTTGGCGATCATCCGCGCATCGAGGAATCTCTCGGGGTGCGGGATAATGACAAGCCAAAGAGTAGCAATGCTACTTGGTGCATCATTCTCAATATGGTAGAGCATAATAACTCCACCGTGTACAATGACAACAAAGGCAAACGTAAAAGGCGAGATCCTAACAAGAAGGCAACACCTACTTGTTGGAAATGTGGCAAAACTTGTCACATTAAAAGGGATTGCAAAGGTGTTAAGGTTGGTGGTAAAGCCAATGGATCGAGCACTAATGGTTCGGGAGTAGTGGTTCTACCAACTCACCGAAAGGTCGAATATGTTTAATAAGTCTTTTCGATTTATTATGTTACATATGTATCTCGAATCTTATTATGTGCAAGATGATGATGTTGCTTGGTGGGTTGACTCTGGAGTTACTGTTCATGTGTGCAAATATAGAAGCTAGTTCAAGACTTATAAGTCACTGAATAATGGTTCTATTCTTCACATGAGAAATGAGTCAACAGCCTTGGTGCATTGTCGTGGTTGTGTAGATCTTAAGTTTAGCTCTGGAAAGGTTGTAACTTTGTTTAATGTTATTCATGTTATAAGGAAAAACTTGGTTTCAAGTAGTGTTTTGAATAATCATGGATATAAACAAGTTATTGAATCTGATAAATTTGTTCTGTCTAAGCATGGTGTGTTTATTGGTTTTGGCTATTTGTGTAACCAAATGTTCAGGCTTAATATTGTTAATGAATGTGATAATTCAGCCTTTGTGACCACCTCTGACTTGACTGACTCTACCCTATGGCATTCTAGACTTGGCCATGTACACTATAAAATGATGCAAGATATTTCTAAGGATGGGTTAATCCCAGCATTTGACATGGACACTCGAAAAAGTGTAAAACTTGCATGTTGACCAAGATAACTAAGAAACCTTTTCGGTGTTAAACGTGAAACTAAGCTCTTGAGCTAATACATGATGACTTTATGTGATTTGCATGCCACTCCTCTTCGGGGAATAAGAAGTACTGTGACATTTATTGATGATGCTTCTAGGTTTTGTTATGTCTATCATTACATACTAAAGATGAAGCATTAGATAAATTCAAAGTGTTTAAAAGCGAAGTTGAATTGCAACTTGGGTCCCGATCAAAATATTAAGGATCGATAGGGAGGTGAGTACATGGATACTCAGATTTTCGGTTTGTTGGTATAATCCATGAAACGTTGCTCCTATACTCCTCAAAGAAATGGTATTTTAAAAGGAAAAGCAGTCATCAAGGAGATGGTTAATTCCATGTTGTCCTATTCAGGATCGAGTCAAGGGTTCTTGGGTGAAGCTATGTTAACAGCCTTGCTATTTATTAAATAGGGTTCCCAACAAAAGGAACAAGGTTACCTCTTATGAACTCTGGACTAAAAGGAAACCCAACCTAAACTATCTCAGGGTTTAGGGTTGTAGGGATGTTGTAAAACTCCCTGATCCAAAGCTTAAAACTTTGGGTGAAAGAGGCATTGAATACATCTTTGTTGGATATGATGAGCATTCCAAGGCTTTTAGATTCTATGTTATAGAACCTAATGAATATATTTCAATTAACTCAATAATTGAATCAGGGGATGCAATTTTTGATGAGGGTAGATTCTCATCGGTCCCTAGACCAAGTTAAAGGATTCCTAATGACATTGGTGTATCAGAGGTCCCTAATAAGGTCCCTGATGAGGTTGTGGTTCAACAACCTGAACCTATGCTTAGAAAGAGCAAAAGGGTCAGGAATCCAAAGTCATTTTGACCTGAGTTTCAATTATATTTAATTGAAGGAACAAGAGATGAGGTCTCTGACCAATACTCCTATTGCTTCATTGTTGAGGATGATCCCAAGACATTTGAAGAAGCAATGAAGTCCTAGGATATTACTTTCTGGAAAGAAGCAATAAATGATGAGATGGATTCCATCATGGGCAACAACACTTGGGTGTTGGTTAATCTACCACCTGGTTGCAAACCTCTGGGTTGCAAATGGATTTTCAAAAGGAAAATGAAGGTAGATGGAACTATTAAAAAGTTAAAGGCTAGACTAGTCATTCGTGGCTTTAAACAAAACTCATGGATAGACTATTTTGATACTTATGCCCCCGTGGCTCGTACGATACTTTAAGGCTAGCGATTGCTTTGGCACTATTCACAATCCGATTATTCATCGATAGATGTGAAAAAAACTTTCTTGAATGGTGAAATGGATGAGGAGGTTTATATGAACCAACCTCGTGGCTTCATCATGCATGGCAATGAAAACAAGGTGTAAACCGATTAAGTCTTTTATGGATCAAGCAGCACCTAAGCAATGGCATCAAAAATTTGATGAAGTGGTTTTATCTAGTGGTTATGTTCTTAACCAAGTCGACAAATGTGTATATAGCAAATTTGATGAATCGGTAAATGAGTCATCATTTGTCTATATGTTGATGACATGTTGATCTTTGGCACCGACCAAAATCAGTTGACTTGACAAATGAATTTTGTCATCAAGGTTCTCCATGAAGGACATGGGGAGGCGATGTTATCCTTGGTATAAGGATTAAACATGAAAGTAAAAGAATTTCTATCTCTCGGCCTCATTATATTGAGAAGGTGTTGAGGAAATTCAATTACTTTGATTGTACTCCGTGAGTACACCTATGGATACTGTGAGAAGTCGATGCCTAATAATGGCAAGGATGTATATCAACTTGAGTATTCTAGGTAATTGGCGCGGATGTATGCCATGACTTGTACATGACCCGATATTGCTTTTGCAGTGGGTAAACCGAAAGGGTATACTAGCAATCCTAGTGCTCATCATCAGTAAGCGGCCAGAGGGTACTAAAGTATCCAAGGAAACTATGGACTATAGTCTCTTATATTGATTATCCTTTAGTATTGGAAGGATACACTCATGCAAGTTGGATCAAGAATAATCAAGACAATTCGTCTACTAGTGGCTGGGTATTCCTACTTGGTGGAGGTGCAATTTTCTTAGGCATCCAAGAAACAAACATGCATCACCAGTTCAACAATGGAATCTGAATTTATGGCTCTAGCAACTGCTGGTAAAGAATCTGAATGGTTGAAAAACTTGCTTCTTGAGATTCCATTGTGGCCTAAACCTATAGCACCTATTTCTATCCGTTGTGATAGTGCAACCACATTGGCAAAGGCTTATAGCCAGATGTACAATGGGAAGTCTAGACACTTGGGTGTCAGACATAGCATAATTCGTGAGCTTATTATGAATGGGGTGGTATATATAGAGTTTGTTAGATCTCAACAAAATTTAGCTGATCACTTGATGAAGGGTTTGGCTCGAGACTTGGTTATAAAGTCTGCTAAAGGGATGGGTTTAAGTCCAACTTAGTCATCGAATGCTAAGACACCCAACTCCCTCCCAAGGAAACTTGGGAGCCGAGTTCAATGTGGAAAGTCGAACATTCGATGGATGGAGCACATGTTTTATATACATCCCAAGGTTGTGCTCGGAACATCTTTGAAAAGGAGGATGAAGTCTTTACTTCTTAATAGTTAATTTCTTTGAAAAAGTGCTAGCAGAGCATAAATAAAGAGGAACCACCTATGTGAATGTTGAAGTTTCGCTCTTCAGGAGCTTGGACTTTTGGCTCTTACAACATTTATGAATTTGGATATGGACACATGGCTTGTATGGTGCCAGGAGCTTTTAAGTGTTTGAAAACTTGTGTGTATTTTATCTTCAGGTATTCAAATGGGTTGAAGGGTTCAATTTTTAAAACACCCTGATTCTCGAATATTTGAACGTGTAATGTACTAAGATGAAAATTCAATCCTCAGGATATTTTTGTTTATGCACATGTTTTGTTTGATGTTTAAGTTTCATGCAAAGGAAGTGAACTAAATTTGGGGATGATTGTTGGAAAATTTAGTGCACTTGTGGGATAAGTTCACACCTGGTAATGGGTCAGGAGGTACGGAGTGTACACCCATAAGGTCCCTGAACACCCAGACTCTATAATGGTGAGATTCAGTGTTAGTACTGGTAGTACTAAGTTAGTACTGGTAGGCTAGTTCCTACTGGTAGTGCTAAGTTAGTACTGGTAGACTAGTTCCTGCTGGTAGTACTAAGTTAGTACTGGTAGGCTAGTTCCTACCGGTAGTGTTGGAATCAACTTGTAACAGGCATTAACCTATTCAAGTGGCAGTTACAACTGCATAATGATCACGTTTAATTGGTCATGTAACCACTATCAACTATAATGGGGATAATTATGAGGTGATTAATGGGCCGATTAATCCTCATAATTCCATTTGACTAGTTGAGAGTAATTTCCTATAAATAGGAAATCTGATTATGCATGACAGAATAGAGAAAACAAAAACACTTGTAAGCAAAAGGGTTATTGATTTGTGTCTAAATCACTAACACACATTTGGTCTTATCCCAAGTAGATATTCATGATACCCAGGAATTAGGGTCGAATAGTTTACTTTGGAAAGTGATAACACGATTACAAGTGATATCCGATAACCTGTATTGGTATTTACTTTGCTATTGATTATCTTACCATGCTGCTGGTCGAATAACCACCAACACAAATGACCCAGGTCACAACTGTGTATAGCCTTAGTTTTCAGTACAAGAGCACGTGGATAAGGTGATAATTTAATGGGGACAAATCAAATGCCATAAATTAAATAGAGTAAATTACATAAATGGTCCCTGTGGTTTGTCAAAAATTTCACCCATAGTCCCTCAAACTTAAAAGTTGCATATATCGTCCCTATTGCCTCCAAAGAATAACATGAATGGTCCTTCATTGGACGTCGATAAGGTTTTAAAAGGTACCATTTTGAGGGGTCGCTTAAGCCCTTATTTGATCACTTTTGTATCCGTTATTGCTTAATATCGCTCCTTTTCACTTTTTAGGTCTCTTCAAGGCAAACCGTCAGAATGGCACTTATTTGGACGAAAAGGCGCGATTATCTGAAGAAAATGGCCAAAGTCGAATCGAGACACTCAAAGTCATTGAAACATAAGGGACGGCGTCGGTGTTATTTATGCCGTCAAGCACTTTTGTGACGGCCAAGAGTAAATTGCTTTTTACACTTGACGGCGTGAAAGCGAGGCGTCACCACAACCACAAGGTGACCGCCACAAGGTGATCAAGACTATCACGACATGCCAAGTAGTTGATATTGTTTTGGCCATAACTTTTGCATACGAACTTGGTTTTAGGTGGTTCAAAAGCCCACGCGACCGAACGAGAAAATCTACAATTTGTTGAAAAATGGTCGTGATGTCATTACTCTATAAGTGTGCGCCGTCACTCTTGCCGATGTAAAATCGCCTATAAATATAACATTATAACTTCACTTTTTGTAAGCCCTAAACCCTAAGTCCAATTCCGTGGTTTAGGTAGGTGTTTTCTAGCAACTTAAGGGTTTCAAACACTCTATAAACATCGTGTAATGGTTTGTTTGTTAATCCAATCCTATGGTATGTCTTCAATTATCATAATTGTTGCTTGCTCTTCATTAATTATGCTTGGCTAATTCACCTTGTGTTTGCTTATGATTGTATGAAAATTGTATATAATTAATTAGATCTTATTGATTTCTTAGTGATGCTTGTGTCATCTTCATCATTGGGGTGTGACAATTTCAATGAGTCTAATTGGTTTAGTTTATAATTCTTGCACCCATCATCTCTTGTTTGATTGGTTGTCTCTTATCTTAATTGTAATTAGCTTAGAGTGCGACTAGGCTATCGTTGTGTTTAATACTTGATAAATCTTTGATAGTTTATGAATGACTTGGTGGATTTCGTTTACTAAATCAAAGATAACCTTAAAGTTAGTTTATGAATGACTTAGTGGATTTTGTTTACTACACTTAAAGGTGACTTTAAAGAGTTAGGAATGCACACCTTACGACCTTAGAAAACACAACGCGTTAAGAATAAGGACGTGACAATTCAACCATAAATAGGACGTGACAATTCGAAGGGTAGAATTAGATAGCTAGCAAGGAGTAATACATCATAAGTAGATACGCTCACGCATCGGTAGACCCCTAATTTAGTTAGTACCTTTTGGGATAGTTGACTAGCAACTAATTCCACCCTCCCTCCAAAACCGAGATTTATAAAATATAAAAATACAAAATAATCATCCTTCATCTTTAGACTTAAATCGACATATACTTCACCTAACGACACTATTCCCTCAGAGAACGATATCAATACCCGTGGCTTACCCCTAATACTACACTACAACGATTAGGTTCACCGCCTAGGTGTTGAAAAACTTGTTCGACGAAAAGGAAGTTCCTTTGACCCCGAACGACGCGTGTAGCGTTATCAACGTCCGTCTGTTGCAACGTTAAACCACACCCACGTGATACACACGTGAGGGTAAAATGGTATTTTCTCCTCCTATCTGACTATATACTTACCTTTTTTCCTTCCCAATAAATAATACCACCCCAAACCATCAGTTCCATCTTTTTCTTCTTTCTCTTAATTTTCTTGAATAACAACAATGGTTAACTGTTCTTGTGGTAGAAGGGCGATCATTCGCACATCTTGGACGGATATAAACCCTGGAAGACGATTTTACAGTTGTCCTGTAAATGTAAGTGTTCCAATCTTAAATTAGGGTTCCAATTGCTTTTGCTTTTAGCCCTAATCAATGGTACTTTGATTGATTGTTTTTAGGGATCCACTTGCCCATTCATTGATTGGTATGATCCCCCAATGTGTGCTCGTGCTGTAAACATCATACCCGGACTTTTGAGGGCAAGAAACATGCTTGAAGCTAGATTGTTGGAAGCTGAAGCTAATCGTCAAAGAATGAAAAAAGTGGTGGTTATTACATGGTTATTTGTTCTACTGATTGGTTGGTTCAAACTGTCAACATAAGTTATTAGGGTTTTGGTATCATGTAATGGATATATTGACTTTTGTAGTCAATATTGTGTTTTGTAATTGAAAAACTATGTTATGGATCTAAGTATGGAATGGAACACTATGTTATGTATATATGTACTTTTGCTATATATTGTTAGTGTGTGACTTTGCTTTTACCCATTGAAGTGAAACATTCAAAGTCAATCAAAAGCAATCAAAAAGGTCAAGAGTGACCCATTTTGGAATCAAAAGCAACCAAAAAATGTTATGCATTGGTTAAGTTTTGTTTTACTTGTGCTTGTGTTGTTATGGTCAAAAAACTGACCCATTTAAAAGTCAAAAGCACAACCCAAAAACTGACCCATTTTTAGCAGTCAAAAGCAATAAAAAAATGTCGAAATAGACCCAAATATCCACAATGCACTGAATGCCATAATGCCAAGTACAATTGTAACCAACATAACATACTACATAACAATTGTAGCACCAACATAAGAAGTATTGGCCACTGGCCATACATAACATATTACATACCAAAATGAAATTAAGTGCTTGCACCACCAACATAATAGATAACACATTGACAAGTGTTTTTATGGACCAAAACAAGAGTTTTTTTGACTTGCAGCCTTCTTCAAACAGATTTCCTTTTTAAAGACTTCTTCTTACCCTTAACAGTATCTTCACTTGCAGTCTTTTTAACCTTCCCAGAAGTTTGACTTGTAGTACCTTGAGTCTGACTTGGAGCTTGAGTTGCAGTACCTTGAGTTTGACTTTGACTTGGAGCTTGACTTTGAGTTGGAGTAGCACTTTGACTAGCAAGTGACACTTGACTTTGAGTTGTTTCCTTTGCAGGTTCTTTTGTTGTGTCCTGTCCGCTTGCACAAATCACAAGTACGATCTTCATGCCTCTTGATAGCTTACCATCCTTAACCATATCCATCTTTTCTGTAGCAGATCTCTTTCTTTTCTTCTTTGGTCTGCCTGGTTGTGGATGATATGTTGGTGGAAGAATAGTTGTCTGGATTTGACACTTAGGCCACATTGTTGGACCATTAATTGGACCAATGGTGTGTGAGTACATTTGCCTCCATGTGTCAAGTCTGTAACAAGGGTGCACTCACTCTTCTATTAGACCAGGATTCATATTGTTCTGTGCCATGTCCCAATTAACTGCTACTGCATGCTTGCAAGGTATGCCAGTTAATTCCCAATACCTACAAGTGCATGTTCTCTGGGTCACATTCACTACACATTGATCAAACCATGGTCCACTAACTTATCAGCTCCATTCCAAGAAGCAATATAATCAGCAGCTTCATCAGATATACCCTTAAGGATTTTAGTAGCAGTGGGGGTTAGAGGTCCTTCACTTTTATCTATGATTCTATTCACAGTCTTAATTCTCCTTATTAAATACTCCCGAACATACTCTAAAGCACTAATGATAGGCATATCCCTTCCTTTTACAAGCTTACCATTGAAGACCTCACACATATTATTCAATAACACATCTGATTTAGCCCTTCCTGTTAAATTGAGTATGTAATTATCTATTACTATTTTGTTTCAATATTTAAGTCAAAGTGCCAAGTACTTGTTAAGCAATATAAATACCCGAAAAATGACTTTTCTGCTCCAATGATGTGGAGGGATCTTGCACAGCCATTCATAAGCCTCCTTATTGAATGCTTTCAGTTCATCCATAGCATGAGTAAAATGTGGTACTGTGGTAGCAGTAGCACACTTCCATAGAAGGTCTTTGAATGCTTTACCACTCCATTTCAGCTTCATATTCTCATGTATGTGTTTTAGACAAAACCTGTGCTCAGCTGCTGGAAATAATTTGGCAATTGCTGGAATTATCCCCTGTGTTACAAGACAGATCATTAGTATAATAGAAATTAGTGTTAACAATATAAAGGAATAAGACATATCATTAGTATAATACCTTCTGCCTATCACTAATGAAAGTGAAATTTGAATTGGCTACCAGATCTAAATCTTCAGCCAACTGTTCTAGAAAAGTTAGGGTCCTTGGCTGGAAAAAACACAATAATAACACATTATTAATTATGGTTTTCATAGGAAAATCTCATTAAACATTCTTAACAACAGTTTTCATGATCATAATTGATAAACAAAAACACAAAAGCAGCTTACCATAAATACGATCATAATCCAATACTGCGTCATTTTTATTAGCGTCACGTATATTCCACACAGATAACACCATTGTTCATAAGCTCAATCTTGATTAACTTAGGGTTTGGGATTCAAGATGATTAGTTTTGGTGAGAGAAGAGGGAAAATTAAATGAGAGGGTGATGTGTGTTTATTGGGAACGAAAACTCTTAAGTAGTCATCATATAGGAGGAGAAAATACCATTTTACCCTCACGTGTGTATCACGTGGGTGTGGTTTAACGTTGCAATAGATGGACGTCCAACAGAAGGACCATTCATGTTATTCTTTGGAGGCAATAGGGACGATATATGCAACTTTTAAGTTTCAGGGACTATGGGTGAAATTTTTGACAAACCACAGGGATCATTTATGTAATTTACTCAATTAAATATATGGGACATGCATGGGGCATGTGACATAAATACATCCATTTTCCATATAACGTAAGCTCTTTCGTCACTTTAATTTTGCTAATATTGATTCATTGTCTCATTCCCTTAAACTTTCGATAATATCATCATGTCAGTCCTCAATGTGAAAATCCACCGACGCTTGGATCGAGCACCGGAGAAAACGGTCGTATAGAAGAAATAAGAGGCTTGAAATCGTATACTCTTGGTTCACTTGATTCTAAGCTTCGTTGTTCTCATTCTTGATATTTTTGGTATTTTTTCGCTCGCTTTCCATTGGTTTATTTAACTTGTAGGTAATCGATCGATCAATAAGTAATGATAGATCCAGTTGACGAGCTTTAGAAACTTGAAGTTTAAAATCATAGGATCAAATAAATTAAAATAATAAACCGAGTTGACTGTAGTCTAGCTAGCGGTATGTGAGCGCTATCGAACAAGTATTTGTGAGTTCAAGTCTGAGTTGGACAAGTGTGTATGGCTTATTTGCAGTGTGTGGTGCAGTGGGTGTTTAAATGTGACTCTCTAGACAAGTTTGTTATTAATTTGTGATTAAACTACGAAAATAAAAGTTAATCTAATCTAACTATCTTATAATAGAGGGATGAACTTCCCTCCTATTAATTATTTTAAGATTTCCATATATAGAATTTTAAGCAAATACAAGTTACAAAGCATCATTTACAAGTACTTAAAGCACAACTAAAACTAAAAAAACACTATTCAACACATTCAATTAATACACAATTTAATTTACCCATTCACCAACATATACAATCATTTTACCATAATGTACAACATAATCAAGCTACTCTTAAAAATAATACCCACTCATCTTAAAACTGTTGTTCATTGTCTCCGTTTATGCAATTGTCATTTTTTTTTCTTACTACAACTTCATTCTAACTTTTGACTAACATTTTCAATGTTGGGTTAAAAGAAAATGTTACAATATTGAATTCTTTTTTCATACTCTTGATCCACACATCTAAATAAATAAACCATTGTAAGTTAACTTATAAAGAATTATCAACTTCAAGATGCCAACTTTTAGGGTTTCCGAACACAAATTACCCAAACGAATATACATTTGCTAAAATTGGACCAACAAAAAAAACATTGTATACTTTAAAAAGTTAAATCAATGGGTCAAACAAGTCAATACTCATCCTCTCAAATGCTATAAACCCACCCACGTCACTTATTTAAAAAAAAGTGTATTTTTTCTATTCCTATTGTATTTGTTTTATGTTGCCACTGTGAATTAACTTATGATCTTAACCCATATATATAGTTGTGACAAATAAACCACCTAACTTGAAATCAGACCAATTTTTTCTCAAGATCATAAACGAAAACAAAAAGTTTCAAATAAAATGATCTCGGGCTTGTTTTTCGAAATAATCAAATATCTTTATAGATCCAACACAACCCATTATTGATCTTTACAAACCAAAAACTCAAGAATAAACAACCTCATTTCAAATAAACCTACCTGGTACGAACTCATATTCAAGCAAAGAAAAAAGGTCTCAATATAAAAGGGTGTTTGTATTTGAATCTTAGAGAAAGAACAAAAAGAAAGACAAGTTTTTAGTGGGGTTGTGTATCAAAATGAGTTAGGTGTGGCCGCCACAAGAGATGAAATAGGAGTTTTAGGGTTGTAGTTATTGATTATGTTTTATTTATCAACTTTTGAAGTGGACCATTATCTTAAGTATTGGATTTGGGCGAGTATTGTTTTGTGTGGCGAAATAGTTGGACCGTGTGGTATTACAAGTGTTGTTAGGCGAGTATCACTAGATAATTCTTGGTAGAAGATCGTTAACTAAATTGTAATTGTCGGCCGGTATGAATGTTAAAATAAAATTTGCATTGTGTAGAGTGCTATAAGTTTTAAGTTTGGACCGAGTATAACAAGTTCTGTTTGGGTATTAGCCAAATCATTTTAGACTATCAATTTTGTTTGTATCAAAGCAAAACAAAACCAACTCAAAACTCACTGGTTCATGACTCATATCATGTGGATGCACTAATATTTTTATATGAAATAGTATGCTATTGCTTAACGATATTACAACAAAAATCTCTTATTCTATAAAGTTATCATTACCAGAAACATATAATAGCAAAATATTGTTCGCAAAATTTTAATCATGAGTACCACGCACGCAACGCGGGTACCTGCTAGTGAATCAATAATTATGTAAAATAGTTTTAGTCTTTAGCATTAATGCTAAAAACCCTAGTGATAAAAAGCTTGTTAGTATCATCATTAAAATGTGAGAGATCTCAAGTTGAATTACTAGTTTGTGCAAACAACCGTGATGTGGCTACAAAAGGGAGGGTTTGATGTTGGTTGCGTCTGTGTGGCCGGGGGCTTAAACCCTGTGAATTAGTTTCTTTAATCGGCAAAAGGTTTTGGAAACCATGGTTAAAAAAAATGTTATAATGATGACGGTAATGTTTTCATTATGTTATGTTAGAGAATGTCATAAATCATAAAAATGTTTTTCACATTGGTTTGAATTATACTATGTTAACTTTAACATGGATCTTCTGTGATTTTTTCGTGGCAGGATATGAAGCTCCAAAATTAAGGTATAGCTATCGACTTCACTTGTATATGTGCACATCTTTATAATTATCTAATATTCACTACTAGACAGAATCATGGTTATCGTAGAACATGAGGACTATTATCATGATAACCCAATAAATTTGTGTTTGGAAGAATGTTTTACTATCTACTATAAATTAGGTGATTTCTGTTGCAATTAAGTGTTTAAACTTTAAAGAGAAAATTTTGGATAAGAAATATATAGTTATTGATGATTGGAGGTGATACGGGTGTTTATCAGTTTATGCTTGCCCGTTGATAGCTAACTTTACTGTGTAAATTTTGAAGACAACTTGCTGACAAAGTTGCAGCAGCTGGATTTTACGTGGTGGTGCCTGACTTTTTCTTTGGAGATCCATATGCATCTGAGAAACCAATGGCTTCATGGTTTCCTAATCATCAACCCGTGAGTCCCAAATTGTCTTTGATGTAGGCCATTTCGCTTCACAAAACACATTGTGCATAGAGTATTACGGAGTATTATTTAGGGTAAAAGCCATAAAATAACAACGTCTTTTCAAAATTTTCCACTTGAAGCATTTACTTTTTTATTACCTTACTTCACCAACGTCTTTCAAAATTTGTTCGAAACTTCACCCATATGACCCATTTATATTAAAATAATAACCTGAAATAATTATATTACCTTTTATTTTTAAAATTTATTCGATTCACCAACGAACTTTTAAAATTTGTTCGACTTTACCATATGCCGGGGTAATATAGTCATTTTAGTTATTATTTTAATATAAACCGATCATATGGGTGAACCATAATAAAATTTGAAAGACGTTAACAAGAACGAATAAAAAGTAAGTATTCAATCGTCAAAATTGAAAAGACGCTGTTATTTTATAGCTTTTACCCTATTATTTATAACAATGTTATTATAATAGTATTTCGATTCTATAAGAAAATGACTTTGAACCACCTTCGACCCGTTGACCCGTCATTGTTTTAGTTAAAAATTGCATTTGAGGAAGTTGATATTAAAACAACTCAAATCGACCCAATTGTAGTAAATGAACAAAAATTGTTGCCTGCAACACGTTTTGTTAGTTGTTTCACTTTTTGACTTCTGTTTTTTTGGTTTCAGGACAAAGGGTGTGAAGATGCAAGAAAGGTAGTTGCTGATTTAAAAAGCAAAGGAGCATCTGCAGTAGGAGTTGCTGGTTTCTGCTGGGGAGGTAAGATAGCGTTTGTGCACTAGTGTGCCTTTTTTTATAACTGATATTGCAAATTAGTTTAGTAGTTTTATGCCATCGTGATTTATGTAGGAATAGTCGTTTCGAAAGTGTCACCATATGGTGAGATTGAGGCTGCCGTTATACTACACCCTGGTCCACTATCAGATGATGATATTAATGGTAACTTTCTAAAATCTTCTAGGAGTACTTATTTGCTCAACAAACACATTCTCATGATTAACATTTGCACCTTATACTATCAGCAACAAAAGTCCCAACAGCCTTTTTAGGTGCTGAAATTGATGAATATTGTTCACCAGAACAATTGAAAAAGTTTGGGGAATTATTATCAGCAAAATCAGTAAGACTCTATGTGCCGCTTTTTCTTCTTTTCTTTGCTAAGACATTGCAAGAATTAGTATCAGCTAATCCCTGTGCTATTTATAGGTTGATAACTTTGTGAAGATATACCCTGGCGTTACTCATGGGTGGACTACAAGATACAAGGATGATGATGAGCATGCTGTCAAACAAGCAATGGAAGCACAGTCGGACATGCTGAACTGGTTCAACAAATATCTCAAATAAGGAGAAGTTGCTGCAAAATTCATCAAATGGACACTAATTTTAATGCTGTCACACATCCAAAATAAGAAGAGGTTATTGCAATAATAATGTTTCAAGATGGTGATCTATGTTAGAATTTTTTTATGGACTTAGACCATGGTTTCTTAATTCAAATGTCTAAGTGAGTATCCTACATAGGGGTTTGTTTCGAAAGTGTAATAAAAGGATATCACGCATATTTGGGCATGTATTGATGTGCTCTATGGTAGAACCTGTATGAACTCAGATCATGTACATGTACATGTTGTTATTATTTCAGTTTCTCTTCGTATAAATTTTAGGCCTAAATCAAAATGATATAGTTTAGTCATATTTCACTATGTTATCTTATACCAAAAAAAACATAAGGTTGGATGATGGTGTGGTCCTAGTTGGAGGGGATGAGATAAAAAGTGGGCCATAACTGTGCTGACCGGCAATGAATAAAAAGTGGGCCCCTTTTCTATTGTTTATGTTTGTTGTGTATGAGAAAAGTTGAGGGGATGAGAGTGGGGGTGCTACAAACGTTTCTGGCAAGGCAAGGGAAAATGAGAAAATGATGTTGCGTTGAGGTTTTTAGCCTGTATTTGTATTGGGCCGAAAGCCCGGTTCTAGAAGTATCCTAATTATTGTATACTCCGTATATTGTACCAAGTTGTTATGGAATGGATATCAAATCATTTATACCGTATTACATGGTATCAGCCTAGATAATATGATCCCTAACCCTAACCCACTTCTGCCGCTTCTTCACAAAACATAACGATCCATACCAGTTAATTTGTGTTGGTGATTTGTGCTTAGGTCACAAATCCACACATTAGTATTCCTGTGTTTTTCGTGCTTCAGGTCACGAGCATTTTTCTTTGTCTCCTACACATTCACTGTCCATAATACATCCTCACGCTCCATCCTTTATTTTACTACAAACCCTAAAACTGCCGCTTTCCAAACCCCTTGATATCTACCTGCTTTGATTTGTGTTGGTGATTTGTGCAAAGGTCACAAATCCACACACCTGTTACTGTGTCATTCGTGCTTTCAAGGTCACGTTTTGTTACTTTGTTACTGTTTTGCTGTTACTTTGTTCCTGTTTTGTTGTGTTAGTCGAACCCTACACCCACACGTGCTACAGTATTCTTCACATTGTCCTCTTTTTCCTTACAAACCCTAAATTATACCCGCTACCATGACAAGTTTGAATCGTAATGTTGAGATAAAAGGGACTGATGCTGATGCGTTACTCATTACTCTTTTGAGTCGACTGGGATTGAATACTCCCACTGGTATGTCCAATAATAATACCATGCACATGTCTAGGACTAATATTCCTCAAAGTGGGACTCACACTCATGCACTTCCTAACCTCACTGCTTTGTTCACTGCACATGTTCCTGGTTCGTTTCCCTAAACTCCCACGGCCCACATCAGTACCCCAAATCGTCTTGCTGGACCAACACATGGTTTTGGATACCCAACAGCCCCACCCCTGGGCATTGTTCACTACCCAGGCCCAACTAACAGGCCCGATTCAGTATGTGTATTCGCCACCCCCTACTTATCAGTTGGTACAACCGGCCCAACAGGCCCAAAACGGGTCAACCGATGGCCTCTCAGGTCAATGGGTAACAAGGTTAACACGTGACAGGAGACCATTTTACCTCATGCCTTCACTGCCGGGACACTTCATGATCCCTATCCTAAACCATTTCAAAGTCCTTGTACCAAACCAGAGCAACTAACACACGTTTTGTTCGCACATCTTCCATTCTCTCATGCGCCTCCTTCATAACTGACCTTGTCCTCAAGGTTATAAGACAGGTAAGTTGATTGAATAACGGATAGCCATTCCCATGTGACTTTTTCTGGTGACCCTCCAACCTACTGTACCAAAACGTGTTGGACCGGAATTACCTTCTTCAGCACTACTCGAGAGTCACATATAGCTAACGGTCGTTCCAAGGGCTGCCCATCTTGAATTTCCCAAGAAGACTTGAAACAACTGCATTCTCGAGACACAATTTGCGTAGTAATGTAAACCTAGAAAGGAGTTGGTTTGTGTGTCGGCAATCGTGGTGACGCATTGGATTTAGCAATGATCGTGGTGGGCCACCGATCTTCAATCGGGCCTACGTGATATGAGCTAAGGAGGAGGCTTCTCACAGGTTGAGGCTTAGACACTAATAACTCCCGCTTAACGCGGCTTTAGTCCCGAATGTAAAATGATATGAGTAAACTTTCAAACGTAAGTAACCCGATTCGATGGTTTCTCAAATTCACTCGATCTTGTGCGGTGTCTGGTGTGTAAGATTTTGGGGAGGGCTCCTTGGGGATCCTCGTACTTGGACGACCCAAAGCAAGTGCGTAGGTTTTCCAAAAATTGATCCCAGCTTGTAATTAGTTTGTTGCGCGTCATCCACCGATACCATTCCGCAGCACCTCCTTCCAAGTTAAAGCCAATAATACGTAGCCGTTGTTCTGGTGTCATCTCAAAAAGCTCAAAACATTTGTTAATGGCAAATATCCAACCATCAAGATCGGCCCCATTAAATTTCAGGACATCCAGTCGCATGGATTGCGGTATCTCAGAACCGTGATCGCCGCCTGCTCTAAGTCGCGAGTATGCCGACAACTTGCAACTCTTTATATAATGCCGCAATCGAGTTGTGAAAGCATCATATTGCTCCTTCAAGAAGAAATGGTGATTGTTCGTCCATAGCAATGAAAGCACCAGTAGGTAAGACCCGTATCGATAATAGCACCCTTCAAGCGTGACGCAAGCTCCTAAGAAGAGAAGAAGAAGACCAGAGATATTTTTAATTGATTAAAAACCTGATAATACTGATTTTCATTAATGTTATGAAACCTTAAATACTAGTTTAAACGATAACTCACATAAACTCAAACACATTCCTAACACAACTAAATCACATATATCCTAACACGACTCAAAACTTATCATAAACATAATAAACACGATAGTTATCCTAACCCATTTCAAAGTCCTTGTGCCAAACCGGAGCAATTGACACAAGCTTTCTTCGCACATCTCCCATTCTCTCAGGCGTAACATACCAATAACGGTTATTAATTGGTGCACCACTCCACCTAGCACTAAGGTGATGTTTGTTTATTAAGAGGCTTTGAATCTGAGTCGCACATCTAAATCTGAAACTGAGACGAAAATGTCTGTTGAATCAAATAATATTGCTTTGTTTAAAAAAAAGAAAACATCAGGCGAAAATGTCTGTTGAATCAAATAATATTGCTTTGTTTAAAAAAAAGAAAACGTCTGAATATTTATTAGTTCAACTACATGCATTAAGATGCTTCTTCCATATCTGGTCATTTAGATGTTTTTACCTCTTTCTACTTTTTTAACGAAAAATAAAAAACAAGCATACTTAACATCATAAAGCTCTAACTGACTAAGAGCTTTAATCTATCAAGAGGTTGTTAAAAAAAATTAACAAAACAAACACCACCTTATATTCACATATTTTTCAACCTTTTTATATGTTATTTTCTTCTCTCATCCCAAAATTATAGTTTTCGATTTTTTCTTCTTTCTTTTACAACTTTGACCTTAAGATTTTGTTTGTATACATAATACTTGATGCGAAAATATATAAATGGATTGAGTTTTTAATGATTTTCGTTTCAGATAATTTTCATCAACTATCAGATAAAATAAACAAATATATTTAAGGTCAAAACAAAACGAAAGTTAATCGAAAAAAAGACTATAATTTTGAGACGGAGGTAGTAATATTTTGTAACGTAGTTCTTCTAAAAGCTCATCTATTATAAACTGTGTTTATAAAAGCTTTCAAAATCTCAATCTCTTGTAAATTAGTGAGATGAGATTCTCCCGAACACACCCTAGTACAAGACCACGTGGACAATATGGATAATTTAATGGTCATATCAGATGCTATTACTGTATGGGCCATGCATGGGGCATGCTGATTAATTTAAATACATATACACCTTCCACAACGTAAGCTCTTTCGTCACTCTTCGATTATATTATTGTCTCATTCTCTCAATACTAATATGTCTCACTAATATATTCTGTGGTACAAGTTAACTAAAACTTTTTCTAATAATATAATCATGTCAGGTCCTCAATGCTGTGAAAATCCACCAACGCTTGGATCGAGCACCGGAGAAAACGGTCGTATAGAAGAAATAGGAGGCTTGAAATCGTATACTACTGGCTCACTTGATTCTAAGCTTGCTATTGTTTTCATTGCTGATATTTTTTGGTATTTTTCTGCTCTCTTTCATTTTCTCGTTTTCCATTATTTTATTTATTTAACTTGTGTATAGGTAATGATCGAGTTAGACCCGCAAAGGAAACCTTAGAACTTACGGCTTAGCATCAGCAGGAAAACCTGAATTTTTTGTCTCTTGCGAGACTCGAACCCTAGGTAAAACCTCCCCACGCTCCAGAAGGAGCCCAGGTGGCCAACTGAGATAAGTCAGTTGGTTAGGTAATGATCGAGTTGATGAGCTTTAGAAACTTAATTTTTTTAAACATAAGAGATTAGGATCACTTTAATTAATTTTATAGCTGATTTGACTCTAGCCTAGCGGTATCCATGTAGATGTGAGTGTTGTCCAACATATGGGTTCAAGTCTCACTTATACAAATGTGCCTGGCTTATATGAGTGTGGAGGCGGAGATGGGAGGTGGTGGGCAAAAAAAATTGTAGTGTAAATTTTTTAAAATTATCTAGCTACTTTTGTAATTTACCCCTAACGAACCAATGCTTCTAAATTGCCCCCTCGACTATAACTTTCTGGCTCCGCCTGTTTGAATTTGACTCTCTAAAAGAATATATAGTTGATTTGTGTTTGAACTACGAAAATAAAAGTTAGTGACTCAATTAAAAGTTTTAAAGTTGGTTAGTTTAGTATAAATGTCTTACACTAATGCTAGAATGATAAGGCAATTGTTTTCATTTATGTTATGTCAAAGAATGTAATAATTCATGAATGTTTTTTTACATGTGTTTGAATTATACTTTTTAAATTTTTAACATAAGTTTTATGTGAATTGTTTGTGGCAGGCTATGAAGCTCCAAAATTAAGGTATGGCTATCGACTTCACTTGTATATATGTACAAATTTATAGTTAGCTAATACTATAGTTCTCACTGCCACTACTAGAATCATGGTTATTGTATGTTCATGATAACCAAATTAATTTGTGTTTGGAAGAATGTTTTACTATCTCTTAAAAATTAGGTGATTTCTGTTATCGTTAAGTATTTAAATTAAGAGGAGAAAATTTTGAATAGGTAGTAGTAATTGATGATTGGAGGTGATACGGGTGTTTATGCTTGCCCGGCGATAACCAATTTTACTGTGTAAATTTGAAGACAAATAGCTGACAAAGTTGCAGCAGCTGGATTTTACGTAGTGGTGCCTGACTTTTTCTATGGAGATCCATATCTACCTGAGAAACCATTGGCTTCATGGTTACCTAATCATCAAGTCGTGAGTCCTAAATTGTCTTTGATGTAGACCATTTCCATTCTTAAAACACAGTGCATTTAGTATTATTATTTATAACAATGTTATTACAATCAGTGGCGGAGCCAGAAAAGTTTTCGTGGGAGGGCTGATACAAAAATTTTTCCGGAAAAACATTAGATGAGTTTAACACATGAAATCGCAAATAAATACACTTGCGGGCTTAGGGCTAGGGGGGCCAGGAATAATATTTTGTTTCTATAAGTGAATGACTTTGAGCCACCTTCGACCCATAAGACCCATTTGACCCGTCTCCGTTTTAGCTAAAATTGTATCTGACCCATTTGAGATTAAAGCAACTCAAATCGACCCACTTATAGTAAATAAACAAAAGATTGCCGCTTGTAACACGTTTTGTTAATTGTTTCACTTTTTGTAATGAATCCGATATATTCAGGCCTCCCTGATCATAAGTTCATAACTACCAATTACCAAGAGTATCTTTTAAACAAAACATAAGTTAATACAAATAATTATTAGTAACAACTATTTTTTACTTCTGTTTTTTTTGGTTTCAGGACAAAGACTGTGAAGATGCAAGAAAGGTAGTTGCTGATTTAAAAAGCAAAGGAGCATCTGCCGTAGGAGTTGCTGGTTTCTGCTGGGGAGGTAAGATAGCGTTTGTGCACTCGTGTGCCTTTTTTAATAAGTAATTTTACATATTAGTTTAGTTTTCTGCCATCCTGATTTATGTAGGAATGGTCATTTCGAAAATGTCACCATATGGTGAATTTGAGGCTGCCGTTATACTACACCCTGGTCCACTATCAGAGGATGATATTAAGGGTGACTTTCTGATATCCTATATTATTCAGTTATTTTATCATTACAAACAATTTCATGTTTCACGTTTGGACATTATATTCTCAGAAGCAAAAGTCCCAACTGCGTTTTTAGGTGCTGAATTTGATGAACATGCTCCACCCGAGCAATTGAAAAAGTTCGGTGAATTATTATCAGCAAAATCAGTAAGACTTTATGTGCCGCTTTTTCTTGTTTTTTTTTGCCAAGACATTGCAAGAATTAGTAGCAGCTAATCCCCGTGCTATTTGTAGGTTGAGAATATTGTAAAGATATACCCTGGCGTTACTCATGGTTGGAGTACAAGATACAAGGATGATGATGAGCATGTTGTCAAACAAGCAATGGAAGCACACTCGGACATGCTGAACTGGCTCACCAAATATCTCAAATAAGGAGAAGTTGCTGCAAAATTCATCAAATGGACACTAATTTTAATGCTGTCACACATTAAAAATTAGAAGAGGTTATCGCAATAATAATGTTTCAAGATGGTGATCTATGTTAGATTTTTTTATGGACTTAGACCATGGTTGCTTAATTCAAATGTATAAGTGAATATCCTACATAGGGGTTTGTTTGGAAAGTGTAATATATATTTGGGCATGTATTGATGCGCTCTATGTTAGAATCTGTATGAACTCAGATCAATCATGTATTGTATAGTAAGCATTATGTTATGCATACATGTACAGGTTGTCATTATACCAGTTTCTCGTTATATAAATTTTAGGCCTAAACCAAAATGATTTAGTTTAGTTAAATTCCGCTATGTCATCGTGTACGAAACATGGGTTCCAAAGAACACAACCACACTCTTTGGTTGCATTTCTTTAGTTGAAACTTTTTCTACATGATCACAAAATCATCATGTAGATTACTCACTAGCTAAAAGTTGATATATTACAAAAGAAGATGCATGAGAACTTAATCAACCATAAAGATGCTGAACTGATTTATTTCCAATAACTGAATATGAGTTCAGACAAGTTATAGATGCCAATAATACATGATAAATGACTAAATGAGCTACATAAACTCACGATGGACCCTCAGGAAGTAATAATCCGCTAACAAAAAAACAAGGATCGACTAGCTTATAACATATATGTTTTAAAGAAATGTTGGTGGTTTACTTATTGATGCTTATATAGCTATTAAGCTAACAAAAATATACTTTTTCCGTTTTAAATTAATAGGGTCTCTCGATAAAAAAACAAAACGCAGTTTAAAAGATGACATAATTATTACTATTTTTTTCTTACTTTTTGCACAATATCGTTTTTACGTAACTAAGTTTTTAATAACGATTATACAGCTATTAAGCAAACAACGTATATAAATTAGGGGGAAGCTATATAGCTATCTACACTACATATAATATGAAATCACTTTTCTTGCATTAAGTGACTAAAAATATTAAAAAATAAGCATTACAACACTTAATTAAAGCATAAAGTATAAACTAATTAAACAAAATCTACCCAACAAATTCATCTATTTGCTTTTCAATTTTAATTCATTTTATTTTAAAACACCCTTAAAATAAAAAATACATGTTGTTATTGTATAAACTAATAAAATACAAAAAGATTCATACAATTTATATGCTAACAAGTTGATGATACATATGGTTTTAAAAACCGGATTGGACCAACGGGTTCAATCGAGAACCCGAGTCGTCACCAGTTTGGCTAGCCAATAAAAGTCATCTGAAAATGAAAAAAAACAGATGAATCAGACTGAACTATATAGGATCATTTTTTTCTTAAAAAAATTCAGTTAATCAGCTCGTCATGTTATTTTATTAGTGCTTGTACTTTAAATGTAAAGTATCCGTCTTTATAACGCGTGATTACCTACTAGTTAAGCATATATAAATTCTCCTTATAAATTAACACAAGTAGAAAACTTAAAACATAAGAAAGATATAACACAAGTAGAAAACTTAAAACATAAGAAAGATGTGGCTTGTAGGTTGGGTTTAGCATACTTGTTCGTGTTTGACTTTGACTAACGGAATATTAGCGTTAGCTTTATTTATCAAGGGCTTTTGACAGTACTTGAGGTCATGAGGGACCAAGTGTATCAAGTTAGGTAGTGTTTTGTGTGTAAAGGGTGATTCACATGACTTGTGTGGCTTAAACAGAAGATAACGTGCTATCTCGTTACCCGCCCCACAAAAACAACTTATGTTTTACACCCCATCACCTTTTACAAAGAGAAAAACAATATCCTAAAATCAATGTCTAATATGATATAAAGTTAGTAACTAGCTAAATAACCTTTTTGACAAGATAAGACTTGTTAGGTGTGCAAACTAAATTTCATACTGGTAAAAAAATAATTGTATAGAGTTAATGTATAAGCTTGGTGAATTATTTATTTATTTCATTGCCAATTGGTGTTAATTAAAATGTACCAAAATTGATCTTATATGTTGGAAATATTGTGAGATTTTGGACCGTAGTAACAAAAATGATGAATTTTTGTAAGAACTCGGTTATAAGTTTTACGACCAAAGAGAAAGAGTATTTTTAAAGTCGTTCTTTTTCAACTTCTTCTAAACTCTGTAAACAAGAAGAAACGATACCGTTTGTGTTTACAACGGCAAACAATATCTAAACTCTGAATAAATGTAACTTTTTGATAGGAAATTCCATTTACTGTGTACAACGCCATTAGGTGACGAATCATTCAAGAGACAACGAACAATAGGTGTAAACAAAAATAGGTCGAATTTGATTTGAATATGCTATGAAGTTTCTTGTTTCCTTTTGGTTGTGAGAAAAACAAGAATTTTAATTTTCTTGCTATGAAGTTTCTTGTTTCCTTTTGGTTGTCATTATCTTATCTGTAACATTGTTATAACTCCGCAATTACATTAAAAGCAACATAATTTATTTGTAAAGTAGTATTTTGATAATGAAAAAGGGAAAATGAACCACATTTAATATAAGGAATTTTTTCAAAAAGAGGAGCCAACAATCTTGGAGTTCACGGGAAGAGCATTGGGGCCTCTGCGGCTCCACTTCTATTTTTAAAAAAGTACCCTATTTTAAATTGTCAATTTAAAAAAAAAAAAAAAAAAAAAAATGTTTAGTTGTAAAAAAGTTTTTATATATTAGAAAATTTTCCTAAGAGAACTAGAAAAACAAAAAGCATGTTCATTCCAACATTTTACTAATTAACAAAATGATTTCATAAAAGTATGAGAAAATGCAATATGCAATTTTTTATGTTTTTTTCTCACTATTTTAAGTCAAACCACTCTTTTGAAATTATAAATACAACACTAAAACATATTCTTTAAATTGTGAACACTTTTGAAAAATGCACATCCAATTTCTAAAAAAATAGAAATACAAAAATCAGAAGAAAAAAAATCACAACTAAACGAAAAAATTATTAACTTTCTCATATCTTGATAATTAAATATAACTACTATTTAAATGTCAAAGAAGTTTAATAAATTAAACATACAAAATAGTAAAAAATGTATCTATGAAAAATGTCAACAAAAATAAAAATATATAAAATTCCTTCATACCTTTTTTTCCTTTACTTTTCTTGCAAGGTTGGCAGTTTCGTCACTAAACTGTTAACCTTTAATACAATATTTATTCATCTTTAATATTAAAAACTGTAAAGATTGCTTCCAACATACTATTTCATATTTCATATCTAAAACGAATATAACAACCTCCCTCAACTCAAGAACATATACTACTTTTTCTCCATACAATTTCTAAGCTTCTTTAAAGATCACATTTTCATCACATCTCAGATAAGTTCTCTTAGCTCATTTCATGCTCTTTTTATATTCTCAAATTTCCAAACAAAAAATTTTATAAAAAAAAAGTTTGCATAAGAATTATCATATGAGCATTTAGAATTTTCTTGTATAGATATATTTTTTTGAAGTGTTTAGTTTAGTTTTTAAGGTTTTAGAATCATAAGTTTCACACAGTGAAGGTGTTTTTGTGTGTGAAATTTGCTTGTGGAGTTAGAAGTCTTTTTGGTTTATAGCAGTTGAAAATATAAAAGGTGGTAAAAAAAGTTTTTTAGTTCTTAGAGTTTTCACATAGTGAAGGTGTTTGTCTGTGAAGTTTGTTTGTTATAAGATTTTTGAAGAGATTAGTTCTTGAGGTTTCATCTTTGTAAGTTGTTTATACCTAGAGCTGATTGCTTTACGGATGCTAAGATAAAACGAAATCTAGTATTGTTATCGATTTCAAAATGGGTAAGAAATCAGGGAAAAATAAGACGCATGGGCCGACGGATAATAGTACAAGAAAAGCGTATGATAAGGACACTGAAGTTTTCATTTCAATGGCACAAGAACATAAAGAAGAGGGTAATAAGCTGTTTCAGAAGAAAGACTATGAAGGCGCTATATTGAAATATGAAAAAGCTCTGAAACTGCTTCCTGGAAACCATATAAATGTCTCGTATCTTCATTCTAGCATTGCAGCATGTTATATGCACATGGGGATCAGTGATTTTCCAAAGGCTATTCACGAGTGCAATTTGGCTCTTGAAGTCACACCTAAGTATAGTAAAGCACTCCTGAAACGAGCTAGGTGTTACGAGGGTTTAAATATGTTAAATTTGGCTTTTAAAGATGTTAGTGTTGTGTTGGATATGGAGCCGAAGAATGTCATGGCATTGGAGATTGCTGATAGAGTTAAACCACTTGCGGAAAAGAAGATAACGGAAAATGGTTGTAAGGTGAGTGAAGAAGAGATCAAAGCTCTTCAGGTTACAGATTATGTTGAAAAGGCACCTGAGAAATCAGTGAAAGAAAAGAAGAAAAAAAGTAAAAAATTTGAGGGTAGATAAAAAGAAAGACAATGGTGACAACAAGGGGAAAACTAAAAAGATTAGTGAAAAGATTATCGATCCAGTTGATGAGGAAAAAGAAACTGAAGATAAGTTGGTGATTGAGGAAAAAATAAGGGTTCTTAGCAAAGAAGATGAGCCTAAAAGGAGTGTAAAGTTAGTATATGGGGATGATATAAGATGGGCGAAAATCCCTTTTAACTGTGATGTTTTAGAGCTAAGAGAAATAATATCCAATCGGTTTCCACTTTCACGAGCTGTTCTTATGAAATATCAAGACCAAGAAGGTGATATGGTCACAGTCACCACAAACGAAGAGTTACGTTGGGCAGAATCAGCTTCTCGTCATCATGGGTCAGTCAAACTCTACGTCGTAGAAGTCAACCCTGAACAAGATCCGTTTTTTGATCATGTTAGAAGGCAAGAACAGAAACAAAAGCTTATAAAGTCTTCAGCTTGCATTGATGATTGGATTCTTGAGTTTGCTCAGCTTTTCAAGAATTATATAGGATTTGACTCTGATGCATATTTGGATCTTCACGAGATTGGTATGAAGCTATACAGCGAGGCTATGGAGGATACAGTAACCAGTGAAGAAGCTCAACAGCTTTTTAGTAATGCAGCCGATAAATTTCAGGAAATGGCAGCTTTGGCTTTTTTAACTATGGAAATGTCCATATGTCAAGAGCAAGAAAACGAGCTTACCATAAAGAAGATGCTTCACGAGAGTCAATACTTTCCCATATCAAAGATTTGTACGAATGGGCACAAACTGAGTACTCGAAAGCTGGTGAAATGTATAAAGAATCAATTAAAGTCAAACCCGATTTTTATGAAGGTTTTCTAGCTTTAGGACATCAAGAATTCGAGCAAGCGAAACTTTCTTGGTATTATGCAATTGGCACAAATACTGATCTTGAAAAATGGGATTACTCAGAACTTATTGAACTTTACAATAAAGCCGAAGAGAATATGGAAAAGGGTATGCAAATGTGGGATGGTATGAAAAATGAAGGTGCAGAACAGGCTGCAAATATGAGATCTTTGATTAATGTTTCATGGGGTACGATGCTTTATGAAAGATCGAGTATGGAATATAAACTCGGGCTTCCTTCTTGGCATGAATGCTTGGAGATCGCTGTTGAAAAATTTGAGCTTGCTGGCATTTCGCTTACAGATATAGCTGTCGTTATCAAGAATCACTGTTCTAATGATGCTGCACCAGAAGGTAATTCTGGTTCTATATATTTTTTGGAATATTTATATGTATATTTGTGTCGTATTTTGATCAGTTTACTTGTGTGGGTCGATTTGGGTTAGGTTTTATCTCTAACGAGTCAAACATGTGGTGATTAAATGTCTTGTGCTCTGATTGAGGCTTATGGGTCTTTTTTATTTTCTTATGAATCTGGTTTCATGTAATTTCATGAAATCTTGGAAGTGAGTTTTGACCTTAAATTATTGTTCTTTAGGTTTAGGTTTCGACATTGATGAGATAGTACAAGCATGGCATGAAATGTATGAAGTGAAAAGATGGCAAAGTGGTGTTCCTTCTTTCAGATTAGAACCATTGCTTCGGAGACGAGTTTCTAAACTCTTTTATGCCTTGGAACATGCACCATGACTGCCACCTCAGGATCGAGTTATTACGAGGAGAAGGAAAAGTGTACTTGTTCCATAATTCACTACTTGGTAAGTAAACAAACTAATATCTAACTTTCAATTTGTTCAGTCAAACAGTTTCTAGTTGTACTACCTTTGCACATGAATACTTCCAACAACTTCCATTTTGGGTTGTCTCATATTGATCACTATATTTCAATTTTGGCAAATTGTGAAAGTTGAAATGACATATCTGCCCATAGTTTTTTTCGATTGCATCTTCCATATGCACCCACATTATAACTTTCTCTTTGTGTACTTGTTTCATCAAATACGTCTAGCGACAATTATGGCCACAAATGGTCCTCGCCTGATATTGAAAACGACTTATCGAAGAAAAAGAATAATGATTATTGCTGTCTAAAAACATGTTGCATCTTATTTGTGTACCCAGCTTTTTCATTGTGCACTTATTGTTTCTCGGTTTGCTTTCATAATGACAATTATACCCGTAGGTCAACTAACTTGTTCATACTGCGCTAGAAAACTGATAAAATGTATTATGCAGGTAGTCGCATCCGAAGTTCATAAGTTCACTGCAGCTTCAAACTCAGCACTAGATATGTAGAAGTTTACAAGGGGTTACGTTTAATTTGTTTTAACAGGCGAGATGTAATTATCATGAAAAAAAGAAGAAGATAATGGGTAGTACAAAGTGTAGTTACAAATATGGTCAATAAGCAGTCTCTAAAGTAGTACATCTTTTATTGTATTTGTTTTAGGGGCATATAGATACAGGTACTGTGTTATTGGTTTGCAAGGTTTATTCATTTGGTGTGTACTACAGTATTATTTATTAATGAATGCTGATTTGTTAGAAGTTGTTTTGGATTGAAGAAAGTACCTTCAACTGGCTTATGCATGTGACTTTATTTACCCCCATGATTATGTTCATCTCGGAAATTCTGATGTCAAATAGCTTAAAAACATCTATCGGAACTGTATTCTATAAAACAAACTTGCATAACAAGTCTTAAAGAGACGTAAGCTTGATAAGAATGTGATTGTCCCTTTATGTTCTGCGCTCAACCAACTCAGCTGAAGTTCTCACAAGTTGAAGTAGAGTTCAATCGTTCATTACCTCATTCAATGCATACACCAAAAGTTAATAGTACTCATTCTCATTTCAACATAACCACCTCACTCCAAAACAAACGTCACGTAGTTAATAATCGCAACAATGTTTCATGAACAAAAAATCACTTTTGCTGTTTCTTTTAAATAAGCTGTATACAATATTTCGAGATGTACGAACAAAAAATAATGCACTGCATTAAGTACAAGTCACTCTAGCTATGAAAAAAATGAGTAATCCCCAAAAAGGCAAGTTGTACAACACATCATGTTTAGGGACCATTGTGGTATTGCTTATATAATCATAACGCAGGCCTAGATTTGGAACCTCGGCCTAATCCTAGCCCTAAGCCTACTGGAACAGAGTCCGTTTTTGGTTTACTTTGGTTTCCATGGCTGCAACTTGAAGAATGCACATGAGTGTTGGTTTGTGCTTTATTGTTTAAGTCGACATGACCATGACCATGTCCATTTCCATTTGTTTGATGAGAATGAGCAGCAGCGGAATGACCTCCATTTTGCATGTTTAGAGCTATACTCGAATTAGACATTGGCATCATGTTTATACCCTCGGATTGAGCTGCTGCTTCTAGAATCTCAATGTCATCGTTGTAACCATTTATTAAGAAGTCTGAGCAATTTTTCTTGCAGCCGTGATCGTATGGGTTTCTAAATCGGCCTCCAGGGCCTCTTAAGTAGTTATATCGCATCATGTTTGCCATTTCATTTGTTGTGATGTTACGACCAACCTGCACCAACAGAAAGTTTGCAACATATTTGATTTGTCATTTTCTTTCCAGATAAGAAGCACAAACAGAATCAAAAAATTAGGGTTAAGATGCCTCCGTGCATATTATGAAAGGCAGTGTGTATATGTATTATATACAGCATAAGTTAGTTAAAATAATGAGGGAAAAAGATTAAAAAAAAAAACATACCTGAGAAATTTGCATAAACGTTAATGCCGCCACACCAATGAAGAGGGAAAAATCTGAAATTATAAATAATAGAACACCGAGGTGTTGATTACCAACATAATGCAACCATGCTCCAAAAGAAGATGGGGCCAATGGATCGGTCACGATTCCTGCAAGAAGAATGATGTTCTATTAGCTTGGAGATAGAAAAAGTCGAAATTTATATGCCAAGTAGAGGTGGCAAATGTGTGTGATGGGTGGATTAGGTAATGGGTCAAAGCAGGGACCAGGTCGGGCCGAGTCGCAGACACTGTTTTTGTCTTTTTTTCTTGAATATTATAAATACTTAAAGTTACATATCTGATAAAATTATCTTGTTAGAATGTTAATCTAATATCTGACATGAAACAATTTAGAGAGGTTAATGAAATGTGATATGTGAATAAGCTTTTTGTGGCTTTTAACCAGTTCAACCTGTTTTCATTTTAGCTGAACTCTTAACTTTACACATTTAATAAGTGCAAGTCAAAGCCGTGAATTTAGAACTAACAATATCTAGAATTACAATTGGATTCTCTCTTTTGTGACATGGAGTATTATACTATTATTTGAACAGAACCAATAAGAAAACCATACTTGTAAGAGCAACCGTGCCGGTTATTGCCATAGCGCTAACTTCCACAACAAGAAAGCCCACAAAATCCCATTTGTTCTTCTGTATAAAAGATACACACAGTATTTTAATCAGAAGTAGGTCAATAAGAACAGCAAAATAATCAGCATCATATGAAATTCTCTAAAGGAGACAGAAAAGCACTAAAAACAAACCTTCCCGATGCAATTAGATACCCAAGGGCAGTGATGGTCAAATTGTTCTACACAACGCTCACAGGTAGAACAATGCTTTGCACGAAGAGGTCGAACAATCTAAACATCAAAAGAAAAAATAAGATAGTAAGAATATCAATACAGAAAGTGGATGTTGCAACTTTGAACCATTTAATTTTGAACACGTTGATCTAGGCTATCTATCATCTTCAACGAGCCAAGACAGTAGTAAAACAAAAAATAAGCTTAAAATGCAATGTGTCAAATGGATCAAAATATTATAACATTATTAAAGTTCTGAGATCTTTTGACACACTAATTGATTATCTATGGCTTTAGAAGTTGGGACAAAAAGTGTTTCGGGTCAACACAACCCGACCATACCAGAACTTACGTGTTTATCCCAACCATATTGAACCCCTTACCCATCCCAGCTCACCCATTTTGCCAACACTAACAGAAAGTAATGGAAGTCACCTTGAATCATTGTACCCCGAAACACATTTACCAAAGAAAATAAATGATACGCATGACAATTACCTTACAAGTTGCACAGAGTTGAGTCCAGTTACCAGCTAGCAAAGCAGGGTCACGAATCTCAATCTTTAATAATGGCTCCTGCTCAATACAAAAAACTATGAATTTCCGTTACTGACATGCGAGTATACTATTGTCTTCGTACACAAGAAAAACATTCATATGGAAAGAAATTGCAACAGAGTAAATCTTCCAGGGACGAATAGGTATGCAGTTGAGTTAGGAAGGTAATACACAACTTACATCATCTTTTGTATCGTTTGAATCATTCCTGTTGGCTCTAATGAAACCAGGATTCTTCCTACAAAAACCACAAAAGGCCACCAACAGGTCATGTTTGACAAATATCGAAGTTATTATCATAAAACTCGAGACAAGATTAAAGAACTACATGCTTCAAAATTAGTTTAATAGAAGTATTTTAACGAAAAATACCAAGTCTTTGTGAATGGATCGATTCGGGTTATGTTAATGGGTCAAGTGGGTAACATAAAAGATTAGCCAAGTGGAAGAGGGTTACCCATAGCGTTTTAAGATTGCTTATTCTTTTCAGAAACATAGATTATAATATGTGTCATCATATTTGACACAATAACTATTTATCTAGAATACAGGAACTGGATCGCAAAATCCGCTTTGACCTATTACCCAACCCACCAAATTTGACATAACTAGTCTTAAATGTTTCATAATAAAAAGCCAGGACATACGAGCTACACCGATAGAAAAGAATCAATCCTGAACTTGCTAATGCTACACCAATCCATGCAAAAAAGGCAGAACCAGCTGTCAACTTCGGCAAATTTGAAGCTGTACCAAAAAGAGACAATACTTTTAGCACTGACAGGTCTCACTTCTGACACATTGATATGATACATTATTTATTAAAAGATTGAAAAGATACCAATAATGACTGAATTGATATAGGTCAAAAGTAGCGCAAATATTACACACAGAAGTGCTGGTGCTAGTCCTAATTTTGAAAGTCGCCCAAATGTCCCCTCATGACGTTTTTCGAGCAACTTCCTAGCATTGCCCTGCAGAATCAGATAGATCCAAAGTATAGCAAAGGGAAATAGATCCAAATTATTCGCAACAAAGAAGAAAGTAGGATATCTTTTCAAATACTCACCCATAAAAGAACAGGATTTTTCAGTTATTGAAAGCAATATAACAGTATCTGATGATTGTATTTAGACAAGTTATGTGAAAATGAGCCTAGAGATATTATAAATTCACCGACTAAAAGTAGAAATAAAACAATAATGACTATACGAGCCATGAATTAGCTAGACCGAACTTGATGCTTTTTGGATATCTTTCAAAATATATTTACCAGCAGAAGAAAAATTAGTTTTTAACTAATGATAAAATTTATCTTCTGTACCCAAATTATTATACATTGGATTGTAGCTGGTATGCTTTTTGTACCTAGTCTAAATGCTCAAAATCAATACTCAGCTAAAACTCACAGCGTCTTCAAATAAAGAAGAGGGGAAGGCATGCATAGATAAAGCACTTCTGGAAGTCGAAAAGTGAAAAAACTGACAATTCATATAAAAGGACGACTGGTATCATTCTATACGTTCATTTTTATGAGCAACTACAAGTATAAATGAAGCTATCTTTATGGTACAGACAAACAAACAGGTGCCTTCCTGGATTTGATCATACAACTGAATTAAGAAAGGAAAAAACTTCAAATTCATCAAACTTATATTCCTTTGTGATAGAAGCGCATATTAGGTTCCTACAAACATCTTAGTTAATGTAGACTATATAGTATCAATTATGTGTTCAGCCATATATACTAGAAACTTACACATGCTTTGAATCATCTCGGTGGAAAACAATTAGAATAAGCTTTCTTTACAAAATACGGATTTCATATGAGAGGTGAGGTATCTCTACGCTTTTAAAGCAACACTAGCCAATATACATAAATACTCACATCATAGCCCAGAACTTTACAAGTACCTATATACAGGACAACTATTTATTCATTGTTTGGTAAGAGAATCCCACGCCCATCGGTGCTTTCAGTAGACCTCCGAAAAACCCATGGGCCCACCGGAGAGATTTTGTGGATAAAAGGTCAAGGGTTCGTGTCTCAGCTCTTACTCACTCCAGTTGGTGCCCCACTGGCCAGGAGAGTTGCCAGAGCTATTCCTTGTGGGGTGGACAAGGCTGGTGCCAAAAGGCACCCGGGGTCAGGGTGTTCCCACCAATTCACACCTTTTTTGTGGCATAGCTTTTATGGCAATAAAGACCCAATTGTTTTTATGAATAAAACTATAAAAGAGGGTATAAATAATCAAAACCCGTGTTTCCCTTACAGTTCAAGTTTTAGAATTTACTCATTAACATTATAATATCTCCCAGATCAACCCATTATCACATAGACGAGTTATAATTGCCACGCCTACTGAGGAAGTGCAGTAAATCCTGGATTTTATTGTATGAAAGCTTTCTAGAAGATTTTCCTCTTGGGTACAAATTTAGATAAAACTCAAGCAACAAAAAATTACATGTACTTACAGTTAGTAAGAAATACCTACAAGGAAAAATGCAACTTGTCGGTGACTCTTATCAGAAGCAAGCTGTGCTGGTGTAAGGCCAGTATTATCAGTCACTATCAAATCATCTTTCTTTCCAGCTTGCACCAATACTGTGCACGCTTCTAAGTTCCCCCTGATAGCGGCCCAATGTAGAGGTGTACAACCTATAATTGCAAGATGTGAGAAATGCTTTATGACATATTTCATGAAGAAAAATGACAAGTAAAGAATGTTTATTAAACTATAACTTTCTCTTTTTAAGAAGTAGAAATACATATTTGATAATTCAGTACCCTCTTTGTCCTGGCGGCCCCTATATGCATCCAAAAAGAGAAGAAGACGTATACTATCTGCAAAACCTTTATATGCAGCCCTACAAGTCACAGTGAAGATCCCTCAGCATTTTATAAGAGATAAAATTTTACTTCAGAATAGAGGGGGCAATAAACAAAACAAAGAATCCCATCTTGATTCTTAAAAGATACATAATATCATATTATCATTGCTGAAGTCATGTTGTAATGGTGGAGACACAAACTAGAAAGAAACTTGGCCTGTATAAAAGGAGTTCATTGTATGAGAAAGGGATCTGAGTACCAATGTAAAGGTGTTCTTCCTTCATTATCTGGGACATCTGGATCTGCGTTCCATTTTGAAACAATGTGATAAAGAAAAGCTGTCTGGCCATACTGTGCAGCAACATGAGTAGTCTGTAGAATATTCGGTTTAGAACATGAATGTAAGTCAAACACAAGTACGTGCTTTAAGGGTAGTAGACGACGATAATGAAAATCCAAATTTGCATTACAAATCTACGAACAATAGCACCAAAATTTCAACCAAGACCTAACAAAAGCCAACCACTCAATATTATTGTCAGTAGAACCTTCACAGTTGAGGGGATATTTCACTACTGGGGTAAGTATCACACTATCACCTCCTGTTCATTAATTATAGTTAATTCTTGTGACGTATAGCTATATTATATATCCTGAGATTCGTTCACATCTAGATTCTTAATATTTGTACGTGAATGTGTTTGTGTGACCATGTGAGGAATAAATTATTTATTTTTTTCTGAATCAATTCAAGGGGATGTTATGGTAATAGTTTTAATTAAGTTTTTCTGCTATACTGACTAGTAAAATTGTCTGGGCACCGGGCATATGCCCAATTGCCCTGCCATCTCTAATGTAGCAAGCTAGCAATTTTGAAGAAATTGTGTACTAAGCCATGACACTAATAAAAATTGATCTCTGTGCAACAGAGTATAAAATTAAGAACACATAAAGAGCAGCATTATTCAGAAGCATGTTCTTAAAATCATTAATAACAATGACCAACATCCAAGTGAGCGGATCAAATTAAATAAACTAAAACTAATAAATTTTGGTATATGGAAAAAAATTTACTTCACAGTATATAGCTTACTGTTTTAAGACTGCTAGTAGAAACAAGCATAGATTGAAAAAATCGTCTACGCAGAAAAGCTCCAGATAGAACACTAAGGCCCCAAAAAGACAATCGCTTAACAACAATCCATGAACATGATATCATTCCATACCAGACTAAGATCCCTACAGTCTCTTTTAAACAATTTTTAATATATGGTTTTCTACACCCACATTTTGTTTCCACCATTAGTAGACGAGACATAAAAGCATGTATCAACAAAAACTAACCTGATATCCATATATATCAGCCGCATTGACCCGAGCACCTTCTTCAAGCAAAAGATCTGCAACCTGAATGGCTCCCCTAACAGCACTCCAGTGCAATGCTGTTTGCCCAGTAAGATCCACTGCATTCACATCGGCACCACGCTGCAAATTTCATTAAAAATTAATAATTAACACATAACCTTTCCCATAGTAAAAATAAATCATAGATCCATATCAACCACAGTCCAAGAAACCATGACAGTCAGCTCCTTGTGTATCATACTTAGTAGCTACCTCTAGACCGATTAGCCGGACACTGTATGAAATGATTTCTAAACTGATTAGCCATTCTGATATGTCCGTGGGATACCAAAAGATTCTGGTTCAGATGATTTCAAATGAGACAATCTGACAACTTTTTTGGCTCCTAGTACCTATATATTATGACTACTGAAGAAATTGACATATGTAGACAATCCAGTGCAAGGTTGATTATCTCATCTACACCTGCATCTTTCATAAATAGAAAAAACATTACTAAAGAAAGCTATCGGTTACGTGTACCTATCTTGTTCATTAAATCGTGACAGCACATTTCCTAAAGAGACAATCCCATAGGTCAACATGTCAATTGCACATTTCCCCTAATGCATCATCGAAGGCACCAATCCATGTACCATGTCCTTGATAACTTTGATTACAATTACTCCATAAAAACAAAGTCCATGCATAGCCATCACACATTCAACATAGCACTATATCCTACCAAATTCTTTAAATATCCATATCACTAGAAGATGAAATACACCTCTTTGGCATCTAACATCCAATCGCATATCCGCTTAAAAACTGAGTAATCCATTCAATGACTCAATCTTAACATCAGTTGGTAAGTACTAAGTAATATCATGGAAATCTGCTATGTGAGTATGTGACTAATAGTATAGCTTTTGAAATTAATACTTTGCAAATTTCCATTAATGCATTATCACATTACGCAACACACGATGTGCAATGCATTCAATTTTTATTATCCTGATCTTATTAACTACCAAGTTCTAGCGTTCTTCACTTACTACCTAAACATTGAAATCCATATAATAAAAAAATAGATAACAACCATTTCGCATCTAAGATCTAATCGCCTATCCTCTTATAAACCGAGTACTCAATTCACTGGTTCATACTAACAGCAATCGGCAACTAACTTACATCATAAAAATCTATCATATAACTAATAGTATAGCCTCCTATGAAAAAGCCTAATGCTTTGCTCTATCCAGTAAACATAAACTACTGATTACTCTGTATGTATCGATTACTTTCAAATTTCCCCCAACACATGTGCCATGGCCTTAGTAACCTTTGATCTTACTACTTCAAAAATTCAAAGTCGTTGCATATCTGTCACACATTATCATTTCAAAAACTGGCAGCTAATATCACCTTCCTAATCGCATAAGCAAAATTAAAACTTTGTTCTATCTAGTAACCATATAATCAAAACCTTCAAAAACCGACAATAAAACTAATGATAACTCTGCATACTACATATCCGTCACCGTCACACATTCAACATCACATTATATTCATTATCATGTAAAGTGTAAACTAACATTATAACTAACGAAAAAAATGTTCAGCTCGTCCAGTTAACACAACCTACATCATCATACAATAACCGAAACTATAACTAATATCATGAAAATAGCTTCTGTAATAACTGTTGATCAGCTCGTCTAGTAAATGTACACTACATCATACTAACAGAATAAGCGAAAGTGCGAAACCGACACTATAATTGATAATTATGACAACCTCGAGAATGTATTGAGCCGCAGCGACGCGATTGTTCAACGCGGCCCACTGTAAGGCGCGATAACCTAAATCGTCAGGTTTATGGACCGAAGCACCTTCAAATTCAACCAAATTCTTAAGCTTATCTAAATCACCATACGCAGCTGCTGTGTACACGTCATTCTTCATACTCTCCTCCGTCACTCCGTCGGTTCCGGCGATCTCTCCGGCGGAGGTTCCGGTGTGATCTGGAGTTTCTTCGATCTCAGATGACATGATGATGATGTTATGATTTGATTGAGAAAATGAAAATGAATAGTGAATGTAACTAGGGTTTTTTATTCATATTTATATATATGAATTGGTGTTAGTTGACTCGGTGTTTGTTTATTTGTTTGGAGGAAATGGAAGAAGAAGAAGATCACAACAGAAAAATAACAACCGGATCAATACATATTGTTTCCTAAACTATAAAAAAAATTACACTTTTGGTCCCTGTGGTTTGCTCATATTTCATGTTTAGTCCCTAATTCGTTTTAATTACACCAGAGATACCTATTTTGGAAACATTGCACTCATTTAGTTCCTATTTTGGATGGGCCGTTAGTTTCTCCGTTAAGTGTTTGCACCGTTACTCCTTTCGTTAATAATTTTTGCACCGTTAGTCCTATTTTTTCAAATAATAGTTTTCGCCAGTTAGTTCCTCCGTTAATAATAGTTTTCACCCCTTTTTTTTACGTTTTTTCCGTTTTATCTGTTTTAATATGTTTTCGTCCGTTTTTTACGTTTATGTCCGTTTTCGTCCGTTTTTATCCGTTGCCTCTTTTATAAGTTTTAAATGCTTTTTACGTTATTGTCCGTTATTATCAGTTTCATCCGTTTTTATATGTTTTCGCCCACTTTTTACGTTTTTGTCCATTTTTTTCTGGGCCAAACGTAAAAAATGGGGCGAAAACTACCTAAAAATGGACAAAAACTACCAAAAAACAGAAGAAGGCATACAAAAATAGACAAACACGTAAACAAACGGCGGAATACATATAAAAACGAATGAACACAGATAAAAATGGACAAAAACTTAAAAAAAACAAACGAAAACGGATATAAACAAACAAAACCGTAAAAATACGGGCGAATACGGATAAAAAACGAACAAAGACGGATAAAAACGGACAAAAACGTAAAAATACGGGCGAAAACGGATAAAAAAACAGAAAAAAACGGACGAAAATGTAAAAAATGGATGAAAACGTAAAAAACGTGCTAAAATGGATAAAAAAAAACGAATGAAACCGGATAAAAACGGACAAAAACATAAAAGACGGGCGAAAACAGAACAAAAACGGATAAAAACAGATAAAGACATAAAAAATGGGCGAAAACGTAAAACAACTGACGAAAACCGATAAAAACGGATAAAAACGGACGAAAACGTAAAAACTGGACGAAAACGGACAAAAACGTAAAAAAACGGACGAAACATATAAAACTTAAAAAAACATGCGAAAACGGATGAAAAACGAATGACAACAATAAAAACGGACAAAAACGTAAAAAAATGGGCGAAACGGATAAAAAAAAGAATAAAAACGGTAAAAAATGTCAAAAAAGGTCGAAAACGGATTAAAAAACGGACGAAAACAGATAAAAACTGACATAAACGTAAAAAAACGGACGAAAACATATAAAAACAGACGAAAATGGATAAAAACGTAAAAACGGACGAAAAACGTAAAAAACGTGGGAAAACGGATAAAAAACGAACGAAAAAGGATAAAAACTGACAAAACGTAAAAAAAAAACGGGGGAAAACTATTATTAACGGAGGGACTAACTGGTGAAATTATTTGAAAAAATAGGACTAACGATGCAAACACTTATCGGAGAAACTAATGGCCCATCCAAAATAGGGACTAAATGAGTGCAAGGTTTCAAAAATAGGTATCTGTGTGTAATTAAAACGACTTAGGGACTAAACTTGAAATCTGAGCAAACCACAGGGACCAAACGTATAATTTTTTCTAACCTATATTTATTTGTAAGCTGGGTGATATATCATTTTGACTTTTCTTTGTCTTTTATTATCTGACTTTTTGGCCGACTAATATACAAGTTATACGTGTTTTGAACTCATTGACCCGCAAACTTAAACCGATATTTATTATAAAAAGTTGACATGACCACGTCAGGTTTCTTTGTTCCAATACAATGTTACATTAACGCAATTCAAGAAAAAATAAAATATAAGTTTAATAAAAATATATGAAAACTAAATCAAGATTATGAAGGAAGAATGAAAAAAATAATAAGAGTTAATTACATAAATCTTTCTGATGCTTTACACAAATTCTCACCTTTCGTCTTAAAACTTCAAAAATTACACCGCCTGTTCATGTATTTGATACGTTGTAACCGACCTGTTTGATCGTTAGTCCGTTAAAAGAGTGTCGTTAAGTAGTCAAGTGCAGGTCATGTGATGGGCCTTTTGGTTGTAACACCCAAAAAAAATGTAAGTTTAGTTAATAATAAAATAAGGCAAGAAGACCGTCAGATGTCAGTTAGGAAAAAGGACTAACGATGTAAGAGACTTAATGGCAGAGGCTAACAATAGTTAAAATACTAAAATTACCAATTTACCATTATGGCTTTATAATCTCTTTAAGTCTAGAATTTTCCTCATTTGCACACATGTTTAGTACGTGTATTATTTAGAGAATATGGAAGGAAAAGTAACTAGTTCTTCATGATAAGGAAACCATCTTTATGATGATTCTAGCTAGTAAGTGTTCGGAATGATTATACAATATCCAAGATGTTATAAGTCTCCTTAACACGTTCCTTATCATTGGTAAGTGTTTAAGTTCAAGTTTAGTTTCATGATTATGCAAGAAATTAAGGATTTTGTTTAATAAGTGTTGTATTGAAGAATTTAGTCTTGTTTACCATGTTAGACACATGTGTTATAATTATAGACGGAAATTCTAAGTAAACACCTTTACCTATCATAAGAGTTATGATAACGCTACACGCGTCGTTCGGGGTTAAAGGAACTTCCTTTTCTTCGAGTAAGAAGTTACTACGCTAAGGTTGGGGTTGAGGAAGATTATTTTTTTTTTATCTTTTTTATATTTTTTAGGAAATGGAAAGGTACGAATCTCGGGGTTTGGATTTGGGGGTTTTGGTATTTCTACCGATTACTCTACGTATCTATTCTAATTAACTAATCTAAGGTGAGGATAGTCTATGTCTATTGTTGTGTGCTCGTATGATAGGTAAAGATGCGTTTACCTAGATGCTACTACTCCCTAGTTATCTCCTATTGATGGTTGAATTGTCGCGTCCTTATTCTTAACGCGTTGTGTTTTCTAAGGTCGTAAGGTGTGCATTCCCTAACTCTTTGAAGTCACCTTTAAGTGTAGTAAACGAAATCCACTAGGTCATTCATAAACTAACTTTGAGGTTATCTTTGGGTTTAGTAAACGAAATCCACTAAGTCATTCATAAACTATCAAAGATTTATCAAGTATTAAACACAACGATAGCCTAGTCGCACTCCTAAGCCAATTACAATTAAGATAAGAGACAACCTAACAATAATTAACAACTATGTTTCATATATCTAAGCAAACACACAAGTAATTTAGCCGGACATGGAAAACATGCAAGCATACACACAATCAATCAAAGACATAATTGAATTAATGAAGTAAAACACTTATCTTGAGGTAAGATAGGGTTTGGAACCCTAAAATACTGTACAAGACAGCCTTGGTTCGGTTTAGGTTTTTACTCCAAAAGACTACACACAAATACTGAAATATTCGGATTCTATATATAAGATTACATATGCGACGGCGCCACCTTATGTTTTGTGACGCCGCGGTCGCCGTCATTAGGGTTTCGTCTTCGCCACGTTAGTCTTGCGACGGCGTCACCTTGTGCTTGTGACGCCGCCCTCTTCGACTTCGACGCCGTCTGGATCGAATCTAGACCGTCCGAGTTGCGACGGCCTACTCTTTTAAAGCCCGACACCGTCACTTGAAAATAAGAGATTTGGCTTCGTCCGTCACAAAATCCTCGACGGCGTCAGAAGCTAAGCATGATGCCGCCACCTTGTCTTTCAAAGCAGCTGAGCGCCTCGATTCTTGACTTTGGTCATTTTCTTCAGATATCCGCGCCTTTTCGTCCAAATAAGTGCCATTACAAGAATTTGCCTTCAAGAAACCTAAAAGTGAAAAGGAACGATATTAAGTAATAACGGATACAAAAGTGATCAAATAAGGGCTTAAACGACCCTCAAAAGGTACATTTTAAAACCTTATCAAATATCCCTACACTTGGTATTTGCTTGTCCTCAAGCAAATGTGCTTTTAGCCAATTAATTTATAAGTTATGGGTCATGAAGCATTGGTTTAAAACAGTCCACAACACATATAAGCCCCAGAAAGTCATAACAAGCACGGAATTACATACTAGCACCTCACATGGGGTGTTTGGATACTCACATCTCTCTCGGTGTATATGAAATATAACAAGTTGGAAATGGAAGATAAACACTCATTAACCGGTCCTAGTACATAGATTACCATAGGCTTGAGAATATATCAAACCTCCATCGCTTTGGCGAAGCACCTAGGAAAGACTATCAAAGAGGTCTTTAAAGGGTTGTAATGTTAGGCTTACGGTAGGAAACAAAGGGTTTGGTGGGATAGGCTATTTAGTGGTGGCAAGTCAAAAATCTCTTATGTTGCAAGCATACGAAGAATAAGCGTTGCTAAGCCAAGACTCGACACTCTAAACTCTAGATAATCGAAACAAACAAACATAAATTTAAAGGATAGATGTAGGATGGTAGCCTGTTTTTTTTTTTTTTTTTTTTTTTTTTTTTGACACTCTATTTTTTTTTTCTTTTTCTTTTCTATTTTTTTTCGATTTTTTTTTCATACACTTTTACTCTACCATCCTCTATGGTAACATCAAAATGATAGGGATTTATAGGCACATCCATACACTTGAGTTTTTATTACTCTAACACTAATTTGACCCGAATTGAAAAGATCAAAACACTTGGGGTACGTTATTACGCAAATAGGGGAATTTAACGTTCCCTTTCAATCATTTTATAAACTTTAACTTTTTCGCATGAATCCCAATCGTCCCAAAATTGTGTACAAAGGATATGACTCGACTTAGCAACTCATGCAAACAACTAGATAATTGAACTAAGGGTTTAGGGTGATAACAATAATGCACTAAAAGTGAGTGCATACAGGGTAGGCTAAGGCGATTTTGGTGTATATTTGGGGGTGGGGTGTAAACAATGCTCTTCATTGATATTCCGGAAAACCGAAACATCACGAGAACCGTGAAAAGGATAGGCTCTGAGGGGTTAACTAGGGGTATCGTGTACTAAAGATGAGTACAACGCAAAGGGTGTGGGGGAATTACTCAACCAATGTGGAAGAAGTAATTATATTACGGGTATCAAACAAGGGTTATCCTAATGCCTCTTATCATTTAGTTATTCGTAACTACACAAGTGTAGTCTTACTAGCGATCTCGGAATGCATCACAAAACAAGTTCTAGAATCTAGTATACTACCGGTTCACACTCTAAGCATTGAAGATAAATGCTTTTAATTCCTACTAATCTAAGGGCGATCCTCACATTTTTGGTGGAATTTAGGTGGTAAAGGGTTTTTTTGTGCTAGTCATGCAACTTCCTATCCGTGAGACGCTTTTGTTAAGACTAATGGCCCACTCCTATATGTCATGAAAAATTTTAAATTTGGTGCCAAAATTACCCTAACCGACATTTTCTCATGGTTTATTACACAAATATAATTGGACAAAGCAAATAATCAAGGATAAGCATAGTTTCAAAGTTCCCGTTTTATTTTCCCTCCCTACACTTAAACTGAACATTGTCCCCAATGTTCCCCGAAAGTATCAAAGTTATGATAATAGAAGGTAATTTAAAACGAAAGAAACTAGTACTCCCCTGATTAGCTCGGTAGGATCCGTGTGTGAAGTAGTGGTTAAATCCTTTCCAAGAAAAATGTATGCGTGAAAAGCTCCTTCCAATCAATTGTTTCTTCTTCGTAATAAATAAAACCTGCACATTCGAAGAAAACAAACGAAACCTTTACGTAAAATCGGCGGTAATAATATATATAAGACTCTACTAAACTAGGATATAATGCTTGTGGAATGGATGTTTACAGAATTTCTGAAAAATTAAGACCTGGGAAAATCCAAAAAATTTTATAAGTAGCTCAGAAAACGAGAAAAGTGATCCGTTGTTTTACTCCTTCTCGACGCCGTCAGTTGCAATCTGACGCCGTCAGTTATCCCGACAAAAGCGGGTGCGATTTTCGGAAAAATTCGGAAAATTTATATCTTTAGAATCTGGAAAATTTCGCAAAACATCCATTATGACTCGATACAAGCATTTGACTCGAACAAACACACATATATATCTTTTAATGAATTGCTATTCTCATGTTTACGTTTCTTTTGAAAACGTGTGTAATCCTCCCTACACTTATCCTTTATGTAAAATACCTTTATATGCAATCAAGACGAGGTTAAAAACAAGATAAAGCATTTTTACAAATTTAAACATGAGAATAAACAATCAATAAAAGATATATGACACTAACAAGCAAACAATTAAGCATGGGTTGCCTCCCACGAAGCGCTTTTCTTTATTTAAGAGTCTTGTAGCTAGACTCGTAGTCGTGCCCTTACGTGACTTCATTACCGTCACCTTCTTCCTCATGACGGTCTCTATTGGGAGATTCTATGTTGTAGAAGTGCCCTATGATGCACCTTTCTAAGAGTTCGTCCTCTCCCCACTCGGTCCTATATTTCGGTCCTAAGTTCAAGCAATCCTTATAGAATCCGAAAATCTTAGCCATAACATAATCTACTCCTTTTTCCTTATCCTCCTCATTCCTATAATAGACCGATAGTTTAAGTTCCTTTTCATCATTGGAGAGTGATGAAAAATTTTCAATCTTAAACGGCATTTGGTAAGCTATATCATCGGTCTCATCCTTGAATCGCACTATTCCTAATGAGGGGTCATAAGTCATCCAGTGTTTTCTATGAAAGGTTTTCCTAGAATAACATGGGATAAGCTAGAATCTATGGCCGTGCTAATGTCATCCACAATTATGAAGTCCGTAGGAAACGTGAAACTACCTACATAAACGGGCAATCCCTTAACTCTACCGAGAAAATTGCACCTAACCCTAGGATTATCGGGGTCTTGCCTAGTTGGAATAGGCTTCTTCATTACCCAATTGTAGTAGGTGCTAGTCATTATGTTGATTGGGGATTTGCGATCAATGTAGCCCTTTGCCACGAAAAGGTGTCCTATGCAACATGGTATGTTAAGATTCCAAGGGTTCCCAAACTTGATTCTAGGGCTTTTCCTAACATACATGTGACGGATGTCATGTACTAAGTGAGGGTGGCAAGATAGCTCTTCTTCCGTAGGAAATTTATAGAAATAGTCATTGTCTACTTCATCTACTTCCTCGGTTGTTTCATTAGTCTCACGTGTATGGTCCTCTTCGTCATTAGGTTTCACTAAGGCAATGGTATTGACCAATTGGACATGCTTAGCTAACTTACTTGGGTCCTTAATCTCTACACCGGAAGGCTCGGGAGTTGAGATAGCATTAACCTTCCTATCACTATTGGTCATGGCTTTCAAAAGGTTATCTATCTTCCTATCCATTTCGGCTTGTTGTTGGTTAAAGCGGTCCGAGAGCTTAGCTATTTGGGCTTCTTGGGTTGCAACTAGGTTTTGCAACATCCCTTCGATGTTTTGTTGGTTAGGACCGTGGGGTGGGGGCCATGAGAAATCATTGGAAGTGAATTCTTTGGTTTGTCCCCAATAGAAGTCAGGCTTGCCCTTCCATGCTTCCCGGGTGTCATTAAAATTCCTAGGTCCGGGTATTGTAGGGAATCTTCCTCCCGTTCCATTACTACGCTAGGATGCGTAGTCAACGGAAGCATGTTCGGGGGATCGGGTGCAAGTGCGCGTGTTATGAGGATCATAAAATGGCTCACACGAGGAAGAAACTTTGTTCACATGGCGTGAAGACTTAGGGTTTTCGTAGGAACTCATTAGGAATTTAACTTGATCTTCAAGTTCGATCATCCAACGATCGGAAGATTGTGAGTCAATGAGAGGCAAGGAGATTGCCTTAACGGTTTTGGGCAACTCACGGGGGTCATTCCAACTTTCGTTGTCATAGAGAGCAAGGTCCTATATTATACCCCATGATTATTCCTCGGTGAGATCACTAAGTTTTCTACCGGCCGCTTGGTCAATGGATCGCTTGGTGGGGAAGTTGACATGATCATAAAAGATTTGGACTTGGAGCCAAAGATCAATGCCGTGATGAGGGACTTTATGGAGTAAGTCCTTGAATGGTGGTTGGTTATCACCTTCCATGATGAAAAGTGATGGGATTACGAACAAAGGTCACGAAGAAGGGGGATAGACTACGAGAAAGCTAAAAATGAGAAAAATTTACTTGATAGGAATCAAGCAAAGAAACCTAAACGATGTGGACTAATAACTAGCTATTCTATTCCCCGGCAGCGGCGCCAAAAACTTGATAACGCTACACGCGTCGTTCGGGGTCAAAGGAACTTCCTTTTCTTCGAGCAAGTTTTATAACACTCTAGGCAGTGAACCTAATCCTTGTAGTGTAGTATTAGGGTAAGCCACGGGTATTGATATCGTTCTCTAGGGGAATAGGAATGCTAGTAAGAAGTTACTACGCTAAGGTTAGGGTTGAGAAAGATTATTTTTTTTTATCTTTTTTATATTTTTTAGGAAATGGAAAGGTACGAATCTCGGGGTTTGGATTTGGGGGTTTTGGTATTTTTACCGATTACTCTACTTATCTATTCTAATTAACTAATCTAAGGTGAGGATAGTCTATGTCTATTGTTGTGTGCTCGTATGATAGTTAAAGATGTGTTTACCTAGATGCTACTACTCCCTAGTTATCTTCTATTGATGGTTGAATTGTCACGTCCTTATTCTTAACGCGTTGTGTTTTCTAAGGTCGTAAGGTGTGCATTCCCTAACTCTTTGAAGTCACCTTTAAGTGTAGTAAACGAAATCCACTAGGTCATTCATAAACTAACTTTGAGGTTATCTTTGGGTTTAGTAAACGAAATCCACTAAGTCATTCATAAACTATCAAAGATGTATCAAGTATTAAACACAACGATAGCCTAGTCGCACTCCTAATCCAATTACAATTAAGATAAGAGACAATCTAACAATAATTAACAACTATGTTTCATATATCTAAGCAAACACACAAGTAATTTAGCCGGACATGGTAAACATGCAAGCATACACACAATCAATCAAAGACATAATTGAATTAATGAAGTAAAACACTTATCTTGAGGTAAGATAGGGTTTGGAACTCTAAAATACAAGACAAGATGCCTTGGTTCGGTTTAGGTTTTACTCCAAAAGACTACACACAAATCTTGAAAAATTCGGATTATATATATAAGATTACATATGCGACGGCGTCACCTTATGTTTTGTGACGCCGGGTCGCCGTCATTAGGGTTTTGTCTTGGCCACGTTAGTCTTGCGACGACGTCACCTTGTGCTTGTGACGCCGTCCTTCACTTTTCGACGCCGTCTCGATCGAATCTAGGCCGCCCGAGTTGCGACGGCCTACTCTTTTAAAGCCCGACACCGTCACTTGAAAATAAGAGATTTGGCTTCGTCCGTCACAAAATCCTCTCGGCGTCGCGATTAAGCGATGACGCCGTCACCTTGTCTTCAAAGACTGAGCGTCTCGATTCTTGACTTTGGCCATTTTCTTCAGATATCCGCGCCTTTTCGTCCAAATAAGTGCCATTACAGCAATTTGCCTTCAAGAAACCTAAAAAGTGAAAAGGAACGATATTAAGTAATAACGGATACAAAAGTGATCAAATAAGGGCTTAAACGACCCCTCAAAAATGCACATTTTAAAACCTTATCAAGTTACCACTTTACTTTTCCACATAATTAGTATAATTTAGTTTAATTGATTTAATTAATAGTTTATAAACCAAACTCTTCAAAACACGAGACATTTTAATTTGCTTTATAAAAAAATATAAAAATATAAAAAGAATCATCCCTTACCTTTAGACCTAATTCGTCATACACTTCGGCCTTCACAACACCATTCCCCTAGAGAACGATCAATCCCCCGTGTCTTGCATATACTACACTACAACGGTTAGGTACACTGCCTAGGAGGATTTTAAAACTTAGTGGTTTTGCAAAATTCCGCATCACATACGAACATTTCCTTCCTAATTTCACGTCCAAACTACAACTGCCAACTCCGTGCCACGAGTTGGATATTCCTCCTCATTTCCTTCAATTTCCATAGAATAACCTTCTTCACATTCGGAAGCCTTCATTCTTACTTCTTCAATCTTCTTAGAAGACGATTGTTCTTACATTCAGAGATGCAGCCTTAATAATTTTTCTATCACGTATGATTTCTTTCCCTCGATCTTTAGCCAAAAACTCCCTTCCTCAATGTTCTCTTCGGTACCGAATTGTCCACCGGCTATAAATCCTTCAACTAGCGCTCTATCTAATTTCTTCGATACGATTCACACGACGGTACGAAGAAGAAGCCGCATAACATCATTTTGGCCCAAACATCAAATGCGAGCAAGTATGTCATTGACGAGAAAGGTACCTAACACGACACTAGGTGCTACCCTTATGTCCTCGTCAGACACCTTATAGGCTCATCCTTTTTCCTTAGATTCTCCATTTTTCTTGTCATGTTGATTTTTTCTATGGCTACCTATATCATATTTCACCTCCTTTTGACGAATTTATCGACCCCCATGGGTCCACGGAGATCACAATTTCCACAATTCAACTAAGTGGTGCAGCCTCATGCAAAGCGACTTGATCGACTACATTAATATCGAGTGATCGTGCCAAATCTATGCCATCATACCCTAATCATACCCCGTTTCGTGCAAGTAAGTCTAACTTCAAGTGACGTGTTTTCATTCTTCAAAATTAGCTCTCTCTACTGTGCATACAAAATTCTTGGCACTACAAATCCTACAAACCATTTTGGATTCCGATGAAGACCGAATAGAGCACGAATGATCTTCCTTTCCTCGACGGATACTCGATGTTCTACCATGCATCATAACACGGTGAAGATTCTTTACATACACCAGAACTAAATTGATTTGTCGCTTCAAGTTTAGAAAACCTTATTCTAAACCTATTTATGAAACCTCGTAGATCAAAACTTCTCCCCATCTCCTTTACCAATTTTCTCTAATTGAAAAAATTACCTCAACAGTTTTGTTAGCAGGAATTGGTCATCTTGATTTACGAGCAACCTCTGAATCTTAGTGATTAACGTGTGATGAACCTCAAGAAGAGCCTAGCTGGTGATTAACTGAATATCACCTCATAGAAAGCAAGTCTGGTGAGTAATTTCGTGTTTGGAAGGACCAACAGAAGCCCGCGTTAGGGACGTTAAATGGCTTAGACAAGATAAAATTCGGACTGTAAACTTAGTCGGAACCTGAGATGTGGATGCGAGCATACTTGAGAACACATTGATTAAACGAGGCACGTATATCCTCGACTTTTAGCGAGGACAAACTAAAGATTCCAACAACTGAATTTTGGGACAGAATTCTTTTAATGGGGATAGACTGTACAACTGACATTTCCAGGGCAATACTTGTTCATAAAACTCAAAACTATTAGTGACAACTGGTAATTTTTCAGACTTATTTTAATAATAAATTATGTTTATTATTACCTAGATTTCATTTTTGAATATTTCTGAACTCATTTGATTTGAAAATGAGAGATTTTCTCGCAAAACGTTAAAATCCACATTCCACCCATACCGGCACAACCATAAACCTAATAAACACTTTAATGTGATTTCTGTAATATTTAATAGTTACTACTCGTGTAACTACTCGTTTTTTGTGGAAAAATTATTTTAAACTCAATGGTGCATATTTCGAGTCCTCAATCGATTGTTATCGAGCCTAAACGAGTCCCGAACCTTAATTTTACAAAAATTACAATAATGGTCCATGCGGAATTATTTACTCCGCCACCCCTCATCTTTTATAAGCATGTTACTTTGTTTTTAGTAGTTTTGAGTATTTAAGGATTGAGATTAGGGTTTCATCATTTTTTTTCATAGCCTCCATCTCTCTCTTCATATCTTTCTCTCTCCCAACCACCACCGGCACCACCATACCCCGTTACCACTCCACCGTTCCTCATCCGTTTTTGGGTCAAGAAATACAAAGATCAAAGGCTTAAGAGTGCTCTCTTGGGGTTTGTTCGCGAGTTTGGGTGGTTTTTAGTGTGACAAACGGTAATTTTCCGTACTATTATTTTAATGGTAAAAGTATTTATTTAATCAGAAAAGAAAATTTATATATTTTATGACATTTACTGATGATTAAAAATCATATTTATTATTTTAAATTCACTATAATACAATTTACGTATAACTATTTAGTTAAATAAACGTAAATCAAGGAATAACCCTCTTGTGTTCAATTACTTTAGACTAAATTTAGTCTACAACATTACCGTACATTGCCACCACTCCATTTCATAATTTAATTGCTAGGGCATTTGCATTTTTATTTACTTACGATTATTAATTTAATAAACGCTTTTAAAAATTTTAATAAACACACAATGTACCCGACAGTCCCAACAACTATTTTTAATACATTCTTACATTCCCTAAATTACTACAAAAGTGCCAAAAATAATTTTCCTACAGCTTTATAATTCTTTTACTAAGCCCACTTAATTATACATATTTAACGTTAACCACATAACCAATACCCAATACTTATTTGAATACCCAATACACTCACAAAATATTTTTTTTTTACACAAACCACAATTACTCTTATTTTTTATGTCCCCCATAGCAATAATAGTAACCTACATTGGTAACTTTCGACTAAAGATTTATACAAATCTTGACATAGGACATAACCACTCCAATTCATAATTTAATTGCTAGGGCATTTGCATTTTTATTTACTTACGTTAATTAATTTAATAAACACTTTTCAAAAATTTAATAAACACACAATATACACGACACTCCCAACAACTATTTTTAATACATTCTTACATTCCCTAAATTACTACAAAAGTAGTCAAATATAATTTTCTTACAACTTTATAATTCTTTTACTAAGCCCACTTAATTATACGTATATAACGTTAACCACAGAACCAATACCCAAATACTTATTTGGAATACCCTATACACTTACAATTTTTTTTTCCTGTTTACACAAACCACAAATACTCTTATTTTTTTATGTTGCCCCCACCCACCCCTAGCAATAATAGTAACCTACATTGGTAACTTTCGACTAAAGATTTATACAAATCTTGACCAAGACTTTTACATGTACATATGATAGGACATAACCACTCCAATTCATAATTTAATTGCTAGGGCATTTGCATTTTTATTTACTTACGATAATTAATTTAATAAAAGCTTTTCAAAAATTTAATAAACACACAATGTAACCGACACTCCCAACAACTATTTTTAATACATTCTTACATTCCCTAAATTACTACAAAAGTGGTCAAATATAATTTTCTTACAACTTTATAATTCTTTTACTAAGCCCACTTAATTATACGTATATAACGTTAACCACAGAACCAATACCCAAATACTTATTTTGAATACCCTATACACTTACATTTTTTTTCTGTTTACACAAACCACAAATACTCTTATTTTTTATGTTGCCCCCCCCCCACCCCTAGCAATAATAGTAACATACATTGGTAAATTTTGACTAAAGATTTATACAAATCTTGACCAAGACTTGTACATGTACATATGATAGGACCAACTTCTTGTCTCCCTTTGTCACAACAATACACCACCCTACTTGTAATTTTCTTAGTTTTCTTTTTCTACTAGATAAAATTGGAATACATTGTTTCTCTACAAAAGGGGTAATGTATGTGCACATTTTCACTTACAAAAATTTCAAACCTCATCCCCTTTCACTACACTAATCAACCATAATCAAAAAGAAAAAAAAAAGAAAAAAAAAAGAAAAAGAAAAGTTACTTTGCCAAGTTCAAGTGTTGTTAGAGTTTATTTGGGTAATTTAATTAGTAACAAAATGTTTGGAGTAATCATTTGGGTAGATTTGTGTTCCTCATCATCACAAAAACATCTCATGCATTCAAGTAAGCCATCAAACTAATTTTCATAATCTTACACCACTTAATCATGTGCTATTTCATTTCCTATAACTTAGCTTCATGATTTACATACACATATTTATCACCATGTACATGTTTGTTATACTTTTGTAACCACAATGAGGTTTTAACTAATGACTATGTCTTAAAATTAAATTTTCATGAACACACTACTTAATTGTTAATCTTGTCGAGAAAGTGGAAATTAGAACACTACATATAAACTAGTGAGCTTGTTTATTAAACTAGTCTTGATGATTACTTAAATTTATGAGAAATTGAACTTTTTAATATTGCTAAGTTTATTGTTAAATCACTATTGACATGTTGAAAAATTGGTGAAGAGCTAGGATTAGTTGGGCATTGTTGTGAATGGTTTGGAACATTAGGAATATAGTAGAAAGGGGTTTTGACACTAAAAAGGATAGGGGCTGTTCTATTCGACTCACAACAGAAAAACCAGTAGGTTATGAGTAAGATTAGAATAGAAATACATAAAATAGACTCTATAATGAAAACGTAGCCGCTTGAACAGGTTAAAACGGACTTATAACGAAGAAGATACGTTTGTTTTAAGTTGGGCGACAATTTTTCAAGAGGTAAAATTAGACTTCAAAAGTTAACTAGAGTAGCCGAGGCACTAAAAACACGTTAGTATACTTGAATACGAACCCGGGGATATACGAAACTTAAAAATCGGAGCTAAAAAAACAAAGTTGTGGCATAATGATGAGTGTCTAAATACTTATCATTTTTGTATAATCTAAACTGCAAAATCATCTGAAAACACTCAGAAACACATCAAATGATCAAAATATCACAAATCGTGTTTTATGTGTTGAAAATGCAAAATATCAAAATCGATGAAAAATGATTCAAGTTTGCAAAATTGGCGCTTTAGTCCCCAAGTTTTAAAAGTTGTCAAATCTAGTCCCTGGAATTCAAAAATATGGAATTTTATCATTCAAGGTCCCTGAAGTATTCTAAGTTGTAAAAAATGATCCTTGAATGATTCTTTGGTAAATTGGCAAGAAAGGTCCCAAAACTTTGGAAAATTGCAAAATTAGTCCTTGGACCTTTTAAAATGGAATTTATGCAAAAAGGGTCCTTGTATTATCAAAGTTGTCAAGTTTGGTCCTTGTGAGAGCATTGGAAAAAGTTCATGTTCAGTCCCTCATGTTTGGCAGTTGTACACTTTTGGTCCTTGATAATAATACTAAACCAAACGGATCCTTATCACAAACTAGGCCCAAATCCAATCCAAACCCACCTTAGCCCAACCCTTGACCCGGCCCCTTTGTTATTGACCACTCGGTCAACAAAAGTCAAACCCACCCTTACGCGCGTTTAATACCAGGGGTACTGTAGCTCTTCCTCACAACCACTGAAACACCCAAAACCAGTCATGGTTTTCCCTCCTTTTTCTCAACCCCCCCATACTATGTCCCCTCCACCTCCTCTAAACAACAAAACCTTTAATTGATTGAAACTACCCCAATTAATGATCAAACCTGCTAAATAGAAAATTGGCGCCAAAAATCCAAGTGTATGGTTTTGATGATTTTGTGCAATCCAATGGCTCAGATTTGGTGGGAAAGATTCAGAGGACATCAAGGAGTGCTAAAAGTCATTATAAAGCGGAGAGATGCAATGTATCAAGTATCGAGTGTAATTTTATTTCATTAAGTCGTTTTAGTTTATTTTCAAAGTCGCAGTATGTTTTAGCTTATCAAAATCAGATTTCAAGTTTTTATTGCATAATTAATCTTTTGTGAACCTTCAATTCAAGTATCAACTTATATCTCGATTATGCAATTTTCCTTATTTTCAAATTCTCATGAATGATCAATTGTTGTTTGTAGATGTTCTTATGGACTAAATAAGCCACATAAGCTCCCAGAAAGCTCATTCAAGCTTTTAGAAACATTTAAAACAAGTTTAGAAAGTAAAATCAAAAATCACCAAAAATACAAATTAAATAGTAGAAAAATCAAAAATCAGTTGGAGATGGTGTATACAGCTGGAGCAGGGTGATTTTGGATGGCCTTGGGTTAGAAGCTTTGTGGAAAGCTATTAGGATTAGTTTTGGTCATTGGTTCATGGTTTTCAGTTGGATTCCCATTTGTAAGCTTTTAACCATTTTGCATTTCACTATTGTGTTTGTTAATTAGCTTAAAATTACATTCCTTTGTGTTATTTAGCCTTAATTAAGTGTATGTAAACATTAAAATCAAGTGGTTGTTCTTTCAAAGTTGTAGTTTATAAAACTTAGTTATAACAGATTAAAACCGCTTCTTCATCATTTCTTAGTTCTTGTTGTAATGAGGTGTTGTTTAATGATTCATTAGTTCTATAAAGAGATTATAGAAGGTCTAAAATCGTTTCATGGTTTAACTTTGTGATCCGCTTTGAAAAGATTCATATCGAGACACTTAAAGGTCCATTTGGTTTGCTGTGTTTAATATGTTAAAGGCCGGTTGTGTTGTTGCTTGTTGTTGTTCCATGTCTCATTAGGTCTAAATAACTCATCTCAACATATAAAACCGGTGGTCTTTTGTGAAAAAGTCAAAATCACTCTTGATTGCTTCTTGATCATTCATCGTTGAGTTTTCATGATTCATGATCATGATTCCATGTTCATAAGTTGTTACCATTACTCAAATCGGTTTTAGTTCACTTTAAAACATCATAATCGTGTTTAAGATCAAGCCAAAGTTCATTATAGTCAACTTGTTTTAATTTCTTAAAAAGTCAAAGTGCCCTGTGCACAGATTGGGTAACTTATTTCACAAGCTCTCATAGAGCTTATTAGTTAGCCTAAGTTTGTGATTCTTGGCTTTTTGAAGAGTTCACCTAGCTATCTCAAGATTCTAAGCTTAAAATTTCAATTTCTAGCTTATTTAGTTGGTCTGCAATAGCTTTTCATTTCTGTCCATTTTGTTCAAGTTAACTAGTTATTCAGTGTTTTCCAGTTTTTTAAAAGCTTCTCAAGAGCTTATTTGTGAAAGCTAAATTTTGTAAATTAGTTCTTTGAAAAGCTCACTTGGTCAACTAGTTAATTGCAGTGTTTGTTTTCATTTTGTAGCTTATTCAAGTGCTTAATAGGTAGCTTAAAGGTACCTAGTGATTTACATAGTGTCCTGTGTACATCAGTTATATATAAGTGCTTATTTTAGCTTATTTGGTGCTTATTTATAAGTGCTTGAGCTTGTTCAATTGTAATATTAGCTTATCATCAGTCCATTAGCTTATTTCCAGTATAGTTGTGCTTATTGAGTAGCTTATAAGCTACTTGGCTTAATATCTTTTGCTTATTTCCTTTTAAAGCCAACTGTTAAGAAAATAAGCTCTCACAGAGCTTATTATTGGTTTTCATAAAAAGTTGTAGTTAAAGAAAGTGCTTATTTTTAGTGTCTTAACAACTTTGTAAAAGAAAAAAAATCAAAAATAAAATGTTTAGTAAAAGGGGTAGGTGCTCGAACCCGAGACCTCCCCTTTGGAGAGTGATAGTGGTGTACCGGAACCATTGCGCCTTGGGTCTTTGATCGTCATCTCTTGCACTAAATAATCTCTTATATACGTTTTGTCGGTTTAGCTTATTAAGTTTATTTAGCTTATTTCTAGCTTATTTAGTATAGCTTTTCGCTTTTGTATTTTTATAAAATTGTATTAGTATTAAGTATTTTATAAAAAGTTTGATTTTCTCATTAGTTTTAGTATTTTTAAACATTTAATTGGTGTAAAATCTTAATAAATTCATAATAAAAATATAAAAGTCTAAAAAATATAAATCTTTTTTCTAAAATTTTATTTTGTCATATAGTACGTAATAAAATTAGTTTTACATTCATAGGCCTTTTATTTCATAAATTTTACGTTTTTGCTTGCGCTCCAGCATAATTTTTAAACGTAACGCTCGTTTTCATTTTAAACCACGTTTCTAGATAATTTAGGATTACGTTTTAGTTAATATAGTTTATTTAAGTCATTTTATTTTATTAAATCACAAAAACATCATTGTAAAAATAGTGATAGCGTTTATTTAATATATTTTATCTTTTTAATTTTCTTAATTTGCATTTAAGTCGCTTTATTTTATAAACTTTTTCAGTAGTGTAATTATCCATCCAAAACCTTTACAGATCACTATCCTTAGTGATCATTCCATCATCTGAATCAGTTTTGGCACACCATTGAGTCTCCGTGGGACTAAACGACCCGGGAATTCATTATATTCTCTGATCTTCATTGTATTTGTGTTTTAAGCGCTTTTAAGCTTTTACGGTTAGCCATTCACAAGTGGCTAGCTTGTGTGAGGTAGCTTGACTGTTTTAGCACCAATCAAATTTTGGCGCCATTGCCGGGAGGCTTTAGCGTGTGTTTAGCCATTTTCGCACCCATTCTTGCACATAACCCACCATTTGTAAAAGTTTTGTAAAGTTATAAGAAAATCAAAAGTTCATTAGCACTTTTCCTAAAGTGTTAAAAACACCAAAAATATAAAATAACAAAACAATCGTAACGTTTTCTATCTTGTATTGTCTTTAAGGTGATTCTTAAAACAAGACGATTTGGTTAAACGAGACGATCCAAAATATTGTCCAAAAGTTTTGAACCCATCCGCACAAATCTTACCTACGTCTTTTCGGTGGTACTTAATTTATACATAAAAATCAACCACCGCAAATCAAGGCAAAGGCACTACCTAACTGGGGTGCGACCATAATAAGTTCCCGAACATCGATTTAAAACTTGCCTTTGTGTCACTTGTGATTTGGTGTACCTTTTTCAAAGAAGCCATTTCATTTGTGATTATTGGTTAAGTTCACTTGTTGTTTTGCCTCATTTGTTTTGAAAATTGATTTTTATACTTAGTGCATGCGCACTCGTTCTTCCATTCTACAAGTCCACTTTTCGAACTTGGAAACATTCCTCGTGAGACGAGAGGACGTTCGGCTCCTTCACCGTGATCGAGGAACGCCTCCCACCACCACCACCGTCGAAATGGCGGACGACAAACCCATGAATGAGCTTCTCCAAGCACCCATCGAGGGTTACGGAGATGCCATTGTTGTTCCGACCATCGTGGTCGACACTTTCGAGCTCAAACCGGGTTGCTTAATCTAGTAACCCAAAGCCAATTCTATGGTTTTGAGCGGATGATCCTCATGCACACATTCGATGGTTTAACAAGATAGCATCTACCATCAAGTACAAGAATGTCCCACATGAAGCTATCAAGCTTCTTCTGCTCCCATTTTCTCTGAGGACAAGCCCGAATTGGCTTGAGAAACAACCCCTCGCTCTATAGAGACATGGGAAGATCTAGTCACCAAGTTCGTTAACTAGTTCTATCCTCCATCCCTAACCACAAGTCTTAAGAATGAGATAATGAAATTTTCTCGTAGATTTGATGAATCATTTGGGAGGCATGGGATCGTTATAAAGAGTTGCTTCATGAGTGTCCGCATCACGGTTTTACCGAGTTAATGCAAATGGATACTTTCTATAATGGTCTCAATCGGACCAATCAAGACTCTTTGAATGCCTCCGCGGAGGTAATTTCTGAGCAAGACTACCAAAGAAGCCTTGCAAATCATTGAGAACAAATCTCAAGTCCGTCCTTTCGTGAGCAAAGACATATCGGCCTCATGTCGGACCTTCTTCTTCTTCATCCCCGTGAGTACATCTAGCACCGATGCTAAGATTGACAAACTCACAGACATTGTTCGAGCTTTGGTTCTTGCTAACCAAAGAAAGTGACCTTCACTCGGACACCAACACATGGTGAAGTGAAGAAAGTTGAGAGTTGTGTCACTTGTGGTGGTCCTCATGCTTACTACAATTGTATCGCCACCGATGGTAGTCCTTTGAAGCCAATGCTCTAGCCGGTAGTTCACAGCAAGGAGGTAATCAATACCATCCTCAAAATGAACCACACTACCGTGCTAACACTAATCAGGCACCACCCGGTTTTAACCAAAATCATAACATGCAAAACCGGAATCAGAACCAACCAAGAATGAACCAAGGTTATCAAAACCAACCCAATCAAGGTTTTCAACATCAAGGAAACCTTAATCAAAACAATTTCAATCAAGGGAATCAATTTCATGGGAATATGAATCCTAATCAAGGAATTTTGGCTATAATCAAAACATACGGCCTCAAATTATCCCTCCGCTCCTCCGTCATTGCTCCTCCAGACCATCATCCGATGAGTTATCAAGCGCTCATGAAGTCCCAAGATGAAATGAACAGTTGTTGGTCACCGATTGTCGATCTTAAGAAGTCTTTAAATGATCAACCCTCGGGCTCGGGAAAACTTCCGAGCAACACGATCGCTAACCCGAGGGGCGATGCAAAGGCGATCACAACCGAAGTGGTGTTTCATATGATGGACCGCTGCTCCTACTACTCTTCTTCTTCTTCTCTCCCAAAGGTAGTGGAAAGTGAACCTCCAAAACACAATGGACCCACGACTCCAATGCCTCCTCCACCGTGGCAATGAGTCAAGTTACCAAGGAAACAACGGACAAGGTGCATTATTCTAGCCCATGAAGTATCAAGACACGTCCTACCTTCGGTAGTCCAACCTCAAGTGGTCCGAAACCCAAATCAAATCAAGGAGTTGTTTTGAACCTCCTGTAGCTCCTGTTGAGAATCGAATCCAAATCTTCTATTCCTTACCCATCACGTTTGAATGAACAAAAGCTCATGAGAAAGCTAATCATCAAATGGACAAATTTTTCCAAATTTTCCAAGAATTACATTTTGACATAAGCTTCGCGGATGCTATCATGTCGATGCCCAAGTTCGCATCGACTCTCAAACACATGTTAAGCAATAAGGAAAAGTCGTTTGAAATGGCAAAACTCCTCTTAACGAGAATCGCCGCAGCTATTCAAGAAGCTTCGAGAAAACTTGGAGATCCCGGGAAATTTCTCCTACCTTGTGTATTCCGGGAATGGTTGAATGCTTTGCCCTAGCAGATCTTGGTGCAAGCATAAACCTTATGCCTTATTCGATGTGGAAGAAACTTTCTTCCGGAACTTACTCCTACATGCATGACTCTCGAGCTTGTCGATCGTTTCCATATCCCGTCCTCTTGGCATTGCCGAGGACGATTTGTGAAAGTAGGAAAGTTCCATTTTCCACCGACTTCGTGGTTGTTGATTTTGATGCCGATCATCGAGTTCCTCTCATTGTTGGTCGAGGATTCCCGAGAACGGGCCGTGCTCTCATTAATGTATTTGAGCAGAAATCACATTGCGTGTTGGTAATGAAGTCACACCTTCAACCTTGACCAAAATTCGAGGTACTCGCAAACTATGATTCCGAGTCGGTTAACCGAATAGATATCATTGATGTTGCTTCAAGAGTATTCTCAAGAAGTTCTTGGTTATTCTCATAATTCGTGAGTGGGGATTCCACCACATCTTCTCAACCTATCATAGCCAATTTACTCCTTCTCTCACTCCGTTTGAGGGAAGCGACTTCATCTTAGATGAGATTGAAGCATACTTGGCTAGTGATTTGCTCCATGGGAAATTGATCACGCTTCAATTGATATTGAGGGGACATACTTTTATTGAGAAGTTGCTCAATGATGATCCATCATCAACCCTCACTCTAGTAATTTAATTCCTAATGAGATTAACTGAGGAGATATTCTTCTAAAGAAGTTGTCAACTGGACACTTCTCTTTCTCTCCTCCCATCAAACTTCATAACAAGGAAGTCAAGTCGGTTGAGAAAATCAAGAATTTCCGAGGTTGAGCTTAAGGACTTACCTCCTCATCTCGAGTATGCATTTCTTGAGGGTAATGATAAATTACCCGTCATTATTGCTCGAGATTTGAGTAAAGATGAAAAAGTCGCCTCATAAAAATCTTGAAGTCACACAAGCAAGCAATTGCTTGGAAACTCTCCGACATCAAAGGTATAAACCCTGAGTTTTGTACTCATAAAATCTTGATGGAAGATGACTTTAAGCCAGCAGTTCAACATCAGAGACGAGTGAATCCAAAAATCCATGATGTTATTAAACAAGAGGTTATCAAACTTCTTGATGCAGGATTGATTTACCCGATCTCAGACATTCCGAAAAAGGGTGGCATTACTGTTATCAGAAATGAAGATAACGAGTTAATCCCAACTCGATTGGTTACGGGATGGCGTGTTTGCATCGACTATCGTAAGTTGAATGACGCCACCCGTAAAGACCATTTTCCTCTACCCTTCATGGAGCAAATGCTTGAGAGATTAGCAGGGAATGAATACTATTGTTTCCTTGATGGTTTCTCGGGTTACTTTCAGATCCCTATTGATCCACAGGATCAAGAGAAGACCACATTCACTTGCCCATACGGAACTTTTGCCTACAAACGTATGCCTTTTGGCTTATGTAATGCTCCCGCACGCTCCAACGATGTATGATGGCCATTTTCCACGACATGATCGGGAAACGATGGAGGTGTTTATGGATGACTTCTCGGTCATTGGGGATTCTTTTCAATCATGTCTCTCCCATTTATATAAAATGCTTCAAAGGTTTGAAGACACTAATCTTTGTCTAAACCGGGAGAAGAGCCACTTTATGGTCAAGAAGGCATTGTCCTTGGCCATAAGATTTCCAAGAACGGGATTGAGGTAGATAGAGCAAAAGTTGATGTTATTGCTAAGTCGCCTCATCCTACTACCGTCAAAGGTATTAGGAGTTTTTAGGTCATGCCGGTTTCTATCGAGATTCATACAAGATTTTTCCAAAATCGCCCGACCTATGACCCATCTTCTTGAAAAGGATGCTCCTTTTATCTTCTCACCGAGTGCATAGAAGCTTTTGAAACATTGAAGAAACACCATCAAGCACCCATTCTCGTTGCTCCCGATGGGACTTGCCTTTTGAGCTCATGTGCGATGCAAGTGATTTTGCTATCGGTGCAGTCCTAGGGCAACAAAGAAACAAGCATTTTCAGCCTATCCACTACGCAAGTAAGACTATGGTGAAGCTCAAACTCATTACACCACCACGTAAAAGAGCTATTAGCCGTGGTGTATGCATTTGAGAAGTTTCGCCGTACTTAATCTTGACCAAATGCGTAGTGTATACGGATCACTCGGCTCTTAAATATATCTTTGCAAAACAAGATGCAAAGCCGAGATTGCTTCGTTGGATTCTCCTCCTCCAAGAATTTGATATCATTATACGTGATAAAAAGGAGCCGAGAATCTAGTCACGATCATCTGTCTGATTAGAAAACCCTCACCAAGATGTTTTCGAGAAAAGGAAATAAATGAAACATTTCCTCTCGAGACACTCAATGCGGTTTCTTTTCGTGGAAATTCTACTACCCCATGGTTTGTCGACTTTGCAAATTACCATGCGGGTAACTTCATGTGAAAGGGATGTCGACCCAGCAGAAGAACAAATTCTTCAAAGATGTTAAACATTATTTCGGGACGACCCTTTCTTATTCAAAATTTGTGCAGATCAAGTCATCCGACGGTGTGTTTATGGACGTGAAGCTATTGATATTCTCACGACTTGCCATGCCGGACCCACCGGGGCCATCATAGTCCAAACTACACCGCTAAAAAGGTGTTTGATTCCGGTTTTATTGGCCCACAATCTATAAGGATGCCCACGAATTTGTCAAAGCTCGTGACGCTTGTCAACGTCATGGAAATATATCTCAAAGAAATGAAATGCCACAAAATGCCATTCAAGTTTGTGAGATATTTGACATATGGGGTATTGATTTTATGGGGCCATTTCCATCTTCTCGTGGTAACAAGTACATACTCGTGGTCGTTGACTATTTGTCAAAATGGGTTGAAGCAAAAGCTTTACCCACCAATGATGCCCGAGTTGTTGTGAAATTTTGAAATCTCTTTTGCCGTGTTTGGAACTCCGAGAGCGATAATCGGTGATCGTGGTACACATTCTGCAATGACCAATTTGATCGTGTCATGCAAAAGTATGGTGTTACCCATCGTCTCTCATCGCATACCACCCCAAACAAGTGGGCGGTGGAAGTCTCCAACCGTGGTATTAAAAGGGTTCGGAAAGGACAAGAGGCGAAAATTGTGCATCCCGGTCGGATAAACTTGATGACGCACTGGGCCTTCCGTATAGCTTACAAAACACCCATTGGGTGTACTCCATACAAGTTAGTGTACGGAAGGCATGTCATCCGCCGATTGAGCTAGAGAACAAGGCATACTGGGCCTTAAAGCATGCAAACTTCGATATACGCATACGGTGGTGATCATAGAAAAGTTCAAATGAATGAATTAAATGAACTTCGTGATCAAGCTTACGAGAACTCTTTGATCTACAAGCAAAGACAAAGAAGATTCATGACTCAAGATCAAGAACCGCGTTTTCAACGTTGGTGATCGAGTCCTTCTTTTCAATTCAAGATTGAAGATTTTCTGAAAGCTCAAGTCCCGCTGGTGCGGTCCATTCACTATCGCTAAGGTTTATCCTTATGGTACCGCTGAGTTATCTCAACCAGATGGTCCTAATTTTAAAGTGAATGGTCATCGAGTGAAGCATTACTTTGGAGAGGACATTCCCCGTGGTTGTCCGGATCTACAAACTTTCCCCATGAACCAATGAATGCGGGATCGAGTCAAGCTAGTGACTCGGTAATCAAAAACATTAGCACGCACCATATGGGTTTTCACCCATATTTCATCTTCTTACCCCTTTCTACCACCCTTATGTGGGGAGTTTCCCACTGTTGTATATAAAATCATGTTCCAAAAAAAAAAAAAAAATCCTTCTAAATAATGGCCGTAATATTTCCTTTACGTTCTTTGTTTCGCATAACCGCCGATACTTTGAATATTGAGGCAATATTCATTTCTAAGTGTGGGGAATTCTCACGAATTTCATGTATTATCTACCCAATTCCCGTTTTGGCCAAAATTTTTTTGGAGTAAGTGTTCTACACTTACTCATCTTGGTTATCATCCTTTGTCTCAGAAGACAAAAGGATTGGCTAATCCAGAGCAAACGGCTCTTGGTAAAGATATCTCAAATCCGTTTATATGGCTTGCAATTTGCCCAAAATTGTATGGTTCTCAACTCACCATATCCTAAAAGTGAAGAGTTGGCTAGCCCGCAAGGTTATGGCTTGTGGTAAAGGCGATGGAAAATTCATAATTGGTATTCACTCACCAAAGATAATTCGATAATTTATCTAAGAGTTGGCTAGTCCGAAGGGTACGGCTCGGTAAAGACACATCAAACCGTTATATGGTTTATGATTTGCCAATAAATCATTTGGTTATCGATGTACCAAGGTTCTTATTTGAATGAAACATTTGGCTACTCCGTAAGTGATGGCTTTTGGTAAAGAGTTTTCAAATCCATCAAGTTTTTCAAATCATTGCTAGGGACTAGCAATATCTCGATGTGGGGATTGATGAGTGTCTAAATACTCATCATTTTGTATAATCTAAACCGCAAAATCATCTCGAAACACTCGAAACACATCAAAATGATCAAGATATCACAAATCGTGTTTTATGTGTTGAAAATGCAAAATATCAAAATCGATGAAAATGATTCAAGTTTGCAAAATTGGCGCTTTAGTCCCCAAGTTTTAAAAGTTGTCAAATCTAGTCCCCGGAATTCAAAATATGGAATTTTATCATTCAAGGTCCTTGAAGTATTCTAAGTTGTAAAAAATGATCCTTGAATGATTCTTTGGTAAATTGGCAAGAAAGGTCCCTAAACTTTGGAAAATTGCAAAATTAGTCCTTGGACCTTTTAAAATAGAATTTATGCAAAAAGGGTCCTTGTATTATCAAAGTTGTCAAGTTTGGTCCTTGTGAGAGCATTGGAAAAAGTTCATGTTCAGTCCCTCATGTTTGGCAGTTGTACACTTTTGGTCCTTGATAATAATACTAAACCAAACGGATCCTTATCACAAACTAGGCCCAAATCCAATCCAAACCCACCTTAGCCCAACCTTGACCCGCCCTTTGTTATTAACCACTCGGTCAAGAAAAGTCAAACCCACCCTTACGCGTTTAATACTGTGGGTCTGTAGCTCTTCCTCACAACCATCGAAACACCCAAAACCACCATGGTTTTCCTCCTTTCTCAACCCCCATACTATGTCCCTCCACCTCCTCTAAACAACAAACCTTTAATTGATTGAAACTACCCCAATTAATGATCAAAACGCTAAATAGAAAATTGGCGCCAAAATCCAAGTGTATGGTTTTGATGATTTTGTGCAATCCAATGGCTCAGATTTGGTGGGAAAGATTCAGAGGACATCAAGGAGTGCTAAAAGTCATTATAAAGGCAGAGAGATGCAATGTATCAAGTATCGAGTGTAATTTTTATTTCATTAAGTCGTTTTAGTTTATTTTCAAAGTCAGTGTATGTTTTAGCTTATCAAAATCTGTATTTCAAGTTTTTATTGCATAATTAATCTTTTGTGAACCTTCAATTCAAGTATCAACTTATATCTCAGATTATGCAATTTTCCTTATTTTCAAATTCTCATGAATGATCAATTGTTGTTTGTAGATGTTCTTATGGACTAAATAAGCCACATAAGCTCCCAGAAAGCTCATTCAAGCTTTTAGAAACATTTAAAACAAGTTTAGAAAGTAAAATCAAAAATCACCAAAAATACAAATTAAATAGTAGAAAAATCAAAAATCAGTTGGAGATGGTGTATACAGCTGGAGCAGGGTGATTTTGGATGGCCTTGGGTTAGAAGCTTTGTGGAAAGCTATTAGGATTAGTTTTGGTCATTGGTTCATGGTTTTCAGTTGGATTCCCATTTGTAAGCTTTTTAACCATTTTGCATTTCACTATTGTGTTTGTTAATTAGCTTAAAATTCTTCCTTTGTGTTATTTAGCCTTAATTAAGTGTATGTAAACATTAAAATCAAGTGGTTGTTCTTTCAAAGTTGTAGTTTATAAAACTTAGTTATAACAGATTAAAACCGCTTCTTCATCATTTCTTAGTTATGTTGTAATGAGGTGTTGTTTAATGATTCATTAGTTCTATAAAGAGATTATAGAAGGTCTAAAATCGGTTTCATGGTTTAACTTTGTGATCCGCTTTGAAAAGATTCATATCGGACACTTAAAGGTCTGCATTTGGTTTTTTGTGTTTAATATGTTAAAGGCCGGTTGTGTTGTTGCTTCTTTGTTGTTCCATGTCTCATTAGGTCTAAATAACTCATCTCAACATATAAAACCAGTGGTCTTTTGTGAAAAAAGTCAAAATCACTCTTGATTGCTTCTTGATCATTCACTGTTGAGTTTTCATGATTCATGATCATGATTCCATGTTCATAAGTTGTTACCATTACTCAAATCAGTTTTAGTTCACTTTAAAACATCATAATCAGTGTTTAAGATCAAGCCAAAGTTCATTATAGTCAACTTGTTTTAATTTCTTAAAAAGTCAAAGTGCCCTGTGCACAGATTGGGTAACTTATTTCACAAGCTCTCATAGAGCTTATTAGTTAGCCTAAGTTTGTGATTCTTGGCTTTTTGAAGAGTTCACCTAGCTATCTCAAGATTCTAAGCTTAAAATTTCAATTTCTAGCTTATTTAGTTGGTCTCGCAATAGCTTTTCATTTCATCCATTTTGTTCAAGTTAACTAGTTATTCGGTGTTTTCCGCTTTTTAAAAGCTTCTCAAGAGCTTATTTGTGAAAGCTAAATTTTGTAAATTAGTTCTTTGAAAAGCTCACTTGGTCAACTAGTTAATTGCAGTGTTTGTTTTCATTTTGTAGCTTATTCAAGTGCTTAATAGGTAGCTTAAAGGTACCTAGTGATTTACATAGTGTCCTGTGTACATCAGTTATATATAAGTGCTTATTTTAGCTTATTTGGTGCTTATTTATAAGTGCTTGAGCTTGTTCAATTGTAATATTAGCTTATCATCAGTCCATTAGCTTATTTCCAGTATAGTTGTGCTTATTGAGTAGCTTATAAGCTACTTGGCTTAATATCTTTGCTTATTTCCTTTTAAAGCCAATTAAGAAAATAAGCTCTCAGAGCTTATTATTGGTTTTCATAAAAGTTGTAGTTAAAGAAAGTGCTTATTTTAGTGTCTTAACAACTTTGTAAAAGAAAAAAATCAAAAATAAAATGTTTAGTAAAAGGGGTAGGGTGCTCGAACTCGAGACCTCCCCTTGGAGAGTGATAGTGGTGTACCGGAACCATTGCGCCTTGGGTCTTTGATCGTCATCTCTTGCACTAAATAATCTCTTATATACGTTTTGTCGGTTTAGCTTATTAAGTTTATTTAGCTTATTTCTAGCTTATTTAGTATAGCTTTTTCGCTTTTGTATTTTTATAAAATTGTATTAGTATTAAGTATTTTATAAAAAGTTTTGATTTTTCTCATTAGTTTTAGTATTTTAAACATTTAATTGGTGTAAAATCTTAATAAATTCATAATAAAAATATAAAAGTCTAAAAATATAAATCTTTTTCTAAAATTTTCTTTTCTCATATAGTACGTAATAAAATTAGTTTTACATTCATAGGCCTTTTATTTCATAAATTTTACGCTTTTGCTTGCGCCCAACGTAATTTTTAAACGTAACGCTTGCTTTCATTTTAAACCACGTTTCTAGATAATTTAGGATTACGTTTTAGTTAATATAGTTTATTTAAGTCATTTTATTTTATTAAATCACAAAACATCATTGTAAAAATAGTGATAGCGTTTATTTAATATATTTTATCTTTTAATTTTCTTAATTTGCATTTAAGTCGCTTTATTTTATAAACTTTTTCAAGAGTGTAATTATCCATCCAAAACCTTTACAGATCACTATCCTTAGTGATCATTCCATCATCTGAATCAGTTTTGGCACACCATTGAGTCTCCGTGGGACTAAACGACCCGGAAATTCATTATATTCTCTGATCTTCATTGTATTTGTGTTTTAAGCAGTTTTAAGCTTCTTACGGTTAGCCATTCACAAGTGGCTAGCTTGTGTGAGGTAGCTTGACTGCCTAACGAAATTTTTAACGAAAGATAAATATTTGAAAGATTTTATCACTAATAGAAAGCTGTTAGGAATTTAAAACATGGGCTTTGGACCCTTTAGGCACGGTTTTAGATAAAATAACTTAAACGGAAATGGTAGAACGTTTTGTATACTTGCTAGACGTGTTGAAGGTTTTCTGAAACATTAAAGAGTGAGACGAGTGTGGTACAATTGTTGGTTTATGTATATATTTATAAAACGTATATGTCCGGATTCGAACTCGTGACCACCAGATTGCACACATTACGAATGAGAATTAAAGTTAAATAATTCATGTAAAATGATTACGATTAGTTATTACACAAACCCGACTAACGATCGTTAAGTATTTAACGGGAAATGACTAAAGACCGTTAAAAGTAAAAGATAAGGACTAAATTGCAATAGGTTGGAAAAAAAGTTAGGTTTACCCTATGGGCTTCTATACCCGGCCGAATATGGGGAGGGGAGGGCTTGACCCAAACCTAAAACCTAACTTGTTCCCTAAGTGTCCTAAAACCTATATAAGCAAAGCTTAGTTTAGGGTTTTAGGTTAACTTTTGTGCAAACCTTAACCTAATTGCTTTTCTTTCTTTTTCTCTTGCAATCATCGGCCGACCCCCCTCATAGGGTTTCTATTTTGCTTTTCTAAAACAAGTTTTGTAGATCTAGCAATCTTTTTAATTCGTTTGTTAATTCGTGTGTACAAGAACGTGGTGTAACACACTATTGTTACATCAATTGGTTTGAGTTATAAAACGGTAAGGGATGACTCGTTAAACCACTTTGTCACTTGTATTGAAGAGATCTAGCCAATTACAAGAGGTATGTTACGCATTTATTTTTCAATTAATTAATTGCAATTATATGAAGTCTTCCGCTGTGTGTACTCTGTGGTGTCTTGTTTATTATTTTGTATGACAAGTTTAATAACCTCAACAATAATAATGAAAAGACATGAAACATTAAAAGTATACTTGAAATTATAAACGAGCACATTAATGTAACTACATTTTTAATCACTTAACTCTACAACAAACATGTACGGGTGATAAACTAAAATGTAAAATTTCATACACGACCTTTTTGCCGAACTTAAGTCATAGTACTTACCTAGGTTGTGGCTAGAGCTACCGGACCTCGGTTTGCGTGCACATCATTACTACATGTGATACTTTACTTGAGGTGAGTTTATAGCCCTACTCTTTAAATTTACTTTGCTTTGCAAAACTCGGGGTGAGAAACATGCAAAACTCTTTTATGGACCAAACTGATACTTATGTTTTGTTAAATATTACGTGGGTTAGCTTGAGCCCTTGAATCCCATTATGCCCAAACTCATGAACCGTCAATTCCTACTGGGAAGCGTGAATGTTATAAATATATCTATTGGGGGTGACTCCCCCATTCGGGTTGACCGGATAGGAAAATGAACGTATATCATGTCGAAACTCAAGTGTTTTGGGATAAACACTTGTCCGGCCTCTATATATATTTTACATGCTTCTAGAGCATGCACACTGTTATAGATTCGGTTGCATGAACTTAGTGTTAATGTAATAGACTTTCTACTTGGATGTGTCATTATATTTATGGTAATGGTCATATTCTTTCTTATGGTCATATTTACTGCTTTATTATAAACATATGAACTCACCAACGTGTTGCTGATTTTTAAACATTTTTTTCCCAGGTGCTTAATTTATTGATGCATGATATTTTGAAGGCTGGGCATGGCAAGGTCATAGGCACATTTGGAGTGGAATAATACCCACATTTGACAACTTTTGTATTTGGGACAACTAAAAACTTTATGGGCCTTGTACTCCAAATTTGACTATGATGTCAAACTTTTTATTTAAATTAATGTATGTTTGAAAACGGGTTTGATAATCCGTTCTTTATTACCTTATGTTGTGAATACCAAATGAGTAGTACCCCATGACCCGATAGCTTCCGTTGAACCAAATTTTCGGAGGTGTTACATTTAGTGTGAATCGATCTCTCCTATTCCTCTTTTCTCATCGGTATGATGCAAAATAACAAGTCTCATCTCTTTTCTTACCATCACTTTTTACTTATTTTGATCGTAAAAGTATTTTTTTTTTTATAAAAAAGGGGGTTTTGATACAAACCGATTCACATAACCCCTTTTAAAAGGGCTACGTGATTCGTTTGGGTGAAAAGTGTTTTAGAAAAATTATCATCATCGTTCACTTGTGGTTAGTTTGGTATAATAAAATACTTTTCTTGAAACTGCTTATTTGCTTATAAATAAGCACTTGCAAGTGCTCATTTGGCCTTTGTTGAGTTTGGATATGCTTGTTTTGGTGTTGTCTTGGTCTCGGTAAACAAAGAAACCGATGAGGGTTTGGGACGTAGCTCGCGTGGATTTAGGTTGTAATTTTTGCTTATTCATCTTAGCTTATTTTGTAGCTTATAGCTTATTTGGGTTATAAATAAGCTCATATAGCTTATTTTGAATTGTCTGGTGTTCGATAAAGATGGTAACCCAAAAGGGTTGAGGGTTCGAACCTAGGGTTCGACTCATATTTTTTTTGGTGCTTGTTTGTATAACTTATTTAGATTTTAGTGCTTATTTGGTTTTATAAAAATCTGGAATGCTTATTTTGGGCTATTTGGGTTGTTTTGATTATCGGTATAAAATGGAAACCACAAGGGTTCGCCTTGTATTCTTTTGTGGCTCATTTGTGGTGTTGGAACTTTTCTTATTTAGTATGCTTATCGGTTTAAGCTTATTTTGGTCCATAGCTTATTGTGTGTCGACTTACATATAACTTGTTTGGTAACTGCTTATTTTCTTGTAACTGTTTTTCGATATGCTTATTTGTGCTTATGGTGTTTTGAGTTTGTTTTTGGGCTTACAATTGGTTTGTGTGCATAATTTCTTTATGGGCCGGGTAGGATTATTTCTTTTGGGTCGAACCTTATAAGCTTAATGGGTTAACTTATTATTACTTCAATGGGCCAGGATTACTATTGGATTAATTTATAATTTGTTAATGGACTAATATTATACAATGGTTATCGGACTAAGACTATCGGATTGAACACTATTGGACAATTGGACTACTTATTGGATACTTATCGGACTAAATATACATTGGACATAACGGACTAAAGCGAATTTGGACATATTAGACATATCCGATACATAATGAACTTATTATATTGTACTACTCCTTAACGGACTATTATTTGACTGTAAGCCCGATAATTGTTAAACACTTTCAATCCGTTAAAGTATTTATACTTATTTACCGGACTAATTACTATCAAAACATGTTTTGAATAACAAATCATATCAAACTTGTATTTATATACTTATTATTGCTAAAGACTAATTTTAAGTAAACCCCGATAATAAAAACGAAAATTATAGTTTTATTTAATAACAAACCTTTTCAATTTAATTTATATATTAAACTTATGTTTTCTTGTAAAACATACATTTCTTAACAATCTGTTTGGGGTTATCGGGTAAATGCCCAAAACATAAACATTTACTTTTTTTTTTACTTATTTGCTAATTGATTCTTTCATGTTTATTTTCTTTTATTCTTGTGTAATATGTTTTATTACTTTGGTGTGTGTTCTCGAGTCTTAACATCCAAACTACCACACGAACGATGATACAAAATCTTTCACGAACGATGATACAAAGTCTTTCACGAACGATGATACAAAGTCTTTTTACAAATGATGAAGCGGGTCTTCCACGAAAACTAAAACGCTTTGTCCTTTGAAAACTCTTATGCATTATACTATTTTTACTGGACATTTTCTGAGTCAAACTATATATTTATTAGGTTGCGCTGATCGTGTACCGTTGTGCCTTACTTCTTGACACCGTTTGTGTTACTTGCGATACCGTACTCTGAGGTGAGTTCTCGTAGCCCCACTTTTTCTGAGTTTCTACTTGGGGTGGAAATGGTACAAATAGTTTTGAAATGTTTTTATGTTGTGATTCCTGTTGAAGTGATTTTTGGACATTATATGTAGTAGTGATTGATATATATTGCTTGATTACGTGATTGTTTATATGTTCTCTTGTAGTAAAGACATGTTGTGTGGTTTGATATGCAACAACTGTTTAACTCATGTGATGGATCCGAACTGGGTGGTTACCTGATTAGCCAATTTTGCATGTTCTCCATGGTTAGACATGTTGTGATGAGATTTGATGGGTTTAGTTGGCGCGATTGTTTGGTATATTGATATGCTCACATTTGATATATTACTCACTTTTGTCCACTTGATATTGTTCCAGCTTCGTGGTTTTACTCTTAAACCTACGAGCTCACCAACATGATGTTGACGTTTTCTAGTATCATTTTCAGATGATCAATATTAAGGTATTCGAAGGCACGTTTATTGGAGTCAGACTATTTGATACTTTGCTACCATGTTTTCAAGAAGATAAGATTTCAAAAGAGACATGTTTCACTTTCAAATTTCTAGTCGAGGAAATGTTTTGTCAAGTATTGTTGTAACAATTGTAAGGTATAAATCTTTGATGTTATAAAATGAGCCTTTCTTAGTTACATCTCGTGTTTCTGCCATTGACGGGGTGTGACATTTAAGCCCACTGTCTTCTACATAGTTTTTCCATTCTTCCCCATATATCAGACCAAAATCATCATCAACAATACAAATCTTAAACTCATACACCTTATCCACATACATAGTCTTTGTCTATAACCATTCACAATCTTTATGATCAGTAAGTTCAAACAATTTTAATGGAACTTTCAAACCACATTCATCACCATTTTCAAACTTAACTAAAAAGGCCATATGTAAGGTTTAACAAACATAATGTTACTCACATACAAAGCCATTTAAGTACATAATTTGACGTAAAAAAAGGATACCCTATTATTAACTAAAAACAACAAAATGAAACAAAAAAAACCTTTTCTAAACTAACATAAATAATCACTTGCATCACAATTAATGCAGGAGCCCTACCGATTATACAATTAGCTCTTCTAAATGAAGAATGATTATCATAAGCTATAATGAATATGAATGGAAAAGGAAACATAATGGTAATATACTAAAACCATTCACATGATCCACCATAAGTTGCTTTTAAACTTAACTAAAAAATACATCTGTAAGGTTTAACAAACATAATGTTACTAACATACAAAGGCATTTAAGTGCATAATCTGCCGTAAAAAAACAATGTCGCATTATCACCAAAAACAACAAAGTGAAACGAAAAAAAGCCTTTTCCAAACTAACATAAACTCAATGACATATACATTGAACTTGGATTACACAATTTAAAAGTTTTTTGTTAACAATACACACATATATCTGCTAGAACAATTGGGGTTTTTAAAAATTAGCAACAATAATAGCATGCGATAATAAACATAAACAGATATATCAAAATATACCTACCAAAAATGGTCATCTTAAACTTAAACATGCAGAGTAAAAATATAAAAAAAACTTAGTTGGATACTAATAAATACAACATCTTGCCCTAATTAAATAATAACAAGCAACTTAAATCGAATTTGAAAAACGAACTCACATTGTATATTAGGAAAAACGATGATCCAAGATGATGAGAAGATAAATGTTCAGGGTATGTATTTCTCCAAGGGTTATTAGTTATTTTAATAGAGATTAGGTACTAATATTTAATAATATAAATAACTCAATTAAAAATTTAATACTTTATTATTTAAACAATAAACAAATATAAACAAGATATTATACACAAATACTTAAAGATAAATGTTATTAGTAGCAATTAGAATAACTTAATACAAGGATAACAAATGATTTTTAACAAAAGATAGGTCTTTAATCATCGGAAAAAATGCTAAATCAATCATGTAGTCGTCGACAATGTCATGTCCAGAAGCTTGCATTTGCTCAACCAATGTTGATGTCATTGCCAATTTTAATATTAACTTTTTCATTTCACGAACACTGATTAGTCGACTGCCATAATAAGTCTTTAGCCAATCAATAAGCGTTCCGGTTTCATTTACAACTGTAAACGACATCAACACAAACAGATAATCATCATTTGAACAAATACTTAAAAACGATAATCTTAGATTAAAAGTATACAGAAGAAAATACCATTATTGTCTGTTGGTTTAGATTCACTTTCTTTGTTAACAATTTCCTTTGATGACGATTTATTATTCATATATAATACTTCTATAGAATATGTTTTTGAAAAAAAATTAGGGTTCCAAGAAGACATTTTATCTTCTTTTATAATGTATTTAAATGTTAACCCTAAACTTAAGCAACCATTATTTTCTAAATTAAGGAAAATATATCAACGATTAAATATTTAACATATTTGACTTTGAATAAATTTAATGCTAACACTAATATAACACTTACCAAAACACGAATCTAACTTTTTATAGAAAATTATACCATATAGAATAATTATGTGTAAATTTCTTAAATATATACCATGCATATATCCATATTATAAATTAAAAACACATAACACAATATTATCCAATACATATATACGAATCTCAATCTAATAGATTAAAGAAAAACGAAAACAAAACAATGTGTAACTACATTTATTGCACGATTTGTTCAGAGTTTTCAATAATAATCGGCGACAACCACACTCATCGATCAAACAAGTAAGAATTATTGATTTGCTTATTATATGTTCTTTTGGACAAGCTTGTTGTGTTTTAGAGTTTCTTACAAATATTATTGAATATTTTAGCTATCAAAAAACACATTATATTGAATGTTTATAGCCCACACATTGCCTAATATATTGGAAAAGGAAGATACTTATATTCCATTTGTTGAGGATGACGAATCTGATGTAGCTATGACTGATGAAGACAATGACTCCACCACACAAGAAAATGATCATATTCTATTCATTCAAAACGAAGGAAATAATGTAGAGATGAATGATCAAGACACTTATTCACATTCAAATCAAACAATCCGTGAAGATCATGATCATCATAACCAAGATTACATGGAATATGAGTACAATATCAATGAACAAAATTCTTCAGAAGAAGATACTGACACAGAATATGAAGTAGACAATTGGTATCGTCAAAGATATATAATTTGAGAAGATATGAATGTTATGATTACGCTTTCAATAGTTTAGGATAAATATACATACACACATTACTTTGAGAATGATACTATTTTAATATTATAAAGTTATAAGTTTTGTTTATGTTAATAAATCATTTACAACGTTTTTTTACAAGTTATAATATACACGAACTTTCAAGTTATAAGAATGTTTACAATTACACGCACTCTGCACCGAATGAATTTAGTCAACAAACATAATGGAGCTAGTTGTCCCATCGAGGAGGGCCTGAAAGCTAGTTAGAAATATAGTAAAGTTGTTTTAATTCAAGAACAAAAAATTAGGTCAAAATATCAATTCTACAAAGAACACAACAATTAGGGCTTGAACACGAACAAAACATGAGGGGAAATCCTTAAAAACTATACCGGAATGTGTATCAGAAAAATCTGAATCGATTGTACGGTTTAGTTTTTATTGAATCGTGAAAAAGGGGGAAATGAAGGAAATACTTAGTTTTTAATGGAGAAATGGCGGGACAGTTCGTTAGTTGTATCGTGCATATATCATGTTCATCAAGCTATGTGACTAGATGTTTTACTTGCATTTATGTATTGATACAACATGATGTGTCATATTGGATCATATATTTGGCTCCAAATGACTTTGGGGCGCTTTCTTTACAAGGTTTTTGGATATATTGAAGCCCTCATTTGATAATTGTAAAAGTTATACAGAGATGAAAAAAATGACCCAAGCCGCCTAAATGTGTTATTGTGTATTGGATTGATGGCTAAGTTTGTTGACAGACCTACGTATGCCTATTAAACAATCGTCTCTTCAGTCTCCTTTGTAACAACTTGCCATACTTCTCTAAGATTGTTACCATCTTTGATTCTGAATTCACTTCATTGCATATTTCAAAGCATAACTTTGCTATATCCTCCAATGACCTTTTTGCTTCATGAAAGTTGAAGAAACTTTCAATCTCCGACAGTTCAAATACATTAGAGATACATTGCCCAAATAAAATCTCTGCGAATACTACTTTAAATCCGGAGAGATCAAATCTGGAGAGATTGCTCTGTGGACGCAAGGGCCCTGAAAGAAGGATGCTTATTTAGATGTATGCCTACTTAATCATTTTTTATTTCATTTTTAATAAAAAATAAATAAATTATTTAATTAGTAAATAATCATTATAATTGATATATAGATTGATTTTAGGAGGAAATAGCCGAAAAAGAAAATCAAAAAATATATTATTTAATTTAAAATAATTATTATTTAATTATTAACCGCAATTTCATATCTCTCTCCTTAAATTTGGAAATTTCATGTTTACCAAAACATGCTTTAAAGACATAATACACATGCAATCAATGGTTGTACTTGGGTATATATGAAATTAATTACTCCGTATGAAAAAGTTAGTGGAGATATGAAATTGATCATTTATATATAGTTTTAGCGATGACAAGCGTCGTCGCTAAGACTTTGGTTCGCAAGGTCAAATGTATACCAAAATGCTTCATTTAAAGTAAGACTCAAAGTTTCAATTTTTTTGTCATTTTGTGAATTTTAGCGACGTCATGCGTCTTCGCCCTAAAAGTGGCTCGTCGCCAAAACCGGTATTTGTTGTAGTGAATGAAGGGGAAGGAAGGTGTGAGAGAGAGGTTAAGTAACTTACGACACCCAGGATAATAGTCACCAACATCATTATAGATATCAAGATCATGACGGTCATCCTGAGCGTGTACCAATTTAGTAACGTCGTAATCTGAAAGCTTTGCTGTAAAATCCTGCAAATTATTTGATAAATTCATTTAAAGTAGCAAGAGGCGTTATAAATGTAACTGAGAAATTGAGAAAGTCTTGCACCAGAGAAGAAGATTTCATGTTTCACCTCATCCAACAATATGTTATGTCTCTCAAGGATAAACTTCCCAACTTCACATCTCTCCCAAAAGGATATGATCTGTCTCGGCACAAGCCGATCTGCTTCACCCAATTCCTTGTCAAATTGTGTTCTGTGCAAGAAAACAATCCCTCGGGCAATTCCTACTGCCATTTTCACCTTGGTAGCCAATGGAAGTCGTGCTACACCTCCTACAAACAAATAGAATTAAATTATATCACTAAAACAGTGCATTATTTCCAGAAAGTAAATGTTCAATTCATAGCTGGAGTTATTTATGCTGCTTACCACTACACAGAAGATCCTCAAAATTTCCGTTGGGTACGAATTCATACACTAGGAATAGCTGTTTACCTTGTAAACAGTATCCTATAAGCTTAACAAGGTTTGGATGCCGAAATTCTTTCAACATTTCCAGATCAAACTGCATATATTTAGGAGTTTGTCAAGTTTCAGTTAATATGTGAAAAACCTATGTGCACCAGTGACGTATGAGTTACACACATAAAAGGTAAAGTTTGGACACTTTACTCGGGTTTTTCAGGACTTACATGGTTGTAGCGATGAAGTTTATTAACTGCAATGGGCAATCCAATACTATGCTTATTGGGGAAGTATGTCTTTTGATCGACCCAACCTTTGTAAACCTTTCCATAAAAGCCCTCACCCAAGAACCTGTCATTACCAAAGTCCCTCGTAGCATATTTCAGTTCACAATATGTGAATATTTTTATATCTCTAGTCAGTAACTCCTCATCTTCATTCATGTTCTCAACATGGCTCTTTGGCTCATTGGTACTTATCTGGTCTAAGAAAATGAGAAAAAAAAAAAAAAAAAGTATAAAATCATGTTGACTTAGAAAAAAAAAATCACTAAAAGATGGCAAGCAAATATATCTGCCCATGTGACAATGCCATTGAACCTTTTTAAGTGAAAATCGAATAGTAAATGATTTTGAACTTTATAATAACAAAGTAAAGGTTGCGCGCATTGAACGGGTAGAGTCTATAGTGCAAATATATACGAGCATTGAACACATACACGACACGATATGATAATCCATTACATACCAGAGTTTTGTGATTTGGTTGTAGAAAAAAAATACTCATGAATCTTCCAAGGGAAACCCATTATACTTGGTGACTGTGGAGAAAGGTCAAATTTCTTCTGTAGTTCCAGTAAAGCCTGAAGTGAGGCCACAACCACGGTCATGGTGGGCCGTTTTTTTGGATCACTATTTAGACAGCAATATGCAGTTTGAGCAAACCTTCTTAAACATTTGGAAGCAATTGTTCCACCTATACTAGAATCAACCAATTGATCTAATTTTCGTTCTTTCACACATTTTTGAGCCCACCTTACCAAACTACATTGATTCTCACCATGTCGTAAGTCAACTGGCAGCCTCCCAGATAGCAATTCAAACAAGACGACCCCAAATGCAAAAACATCTGTTTTTCTTGTCAGTTTTCTGGTATAGAAATACTCTGGATCAAGATAACCGAATGTGCCCTTAATACTAGCATCAATGTATGACACTGATTGATTAGTTGGTCCTATTTTGGACAACCCAAAATCCGAAATCATAGCTTCCCAGTTCTCATTCAAAAGAATGTTAGAACTCTTCACATCACGATGTATGACTCCGTGTTGGGTTCCTACACCTGTGTGAAGGTCGTCCAATCCACGTGCAGCACCTATGGCTATCTTCAATCGTTGCATCCAGCTTAAAGGAGTGTTGGCTTTGTGTATATGATCATATAGGGTTCCATGGGGCATATACTCATAAACAAGGATCAGCTCCTTGTTATCCTCACAAAAACCAATCAAAGACACCAAGTGACAATGGCGCAACTTGGAAAGCATCTCGATCTCGGCTCTGAATTCAGGTGCCCCTTGATTGGACAAAGAATCCAACCGTTTAGCAGCCACGACATGACTAGTTTCTTCAATACAAATACAACCCTTGTAAACCTTTCCAAACCCTCCTTGTCCAATGACCAGTTCATCATCAAATTCTCTGGTTGCAGATTGAATCTCTGCAAGAGAAAAACTGAAACATGGTTGTGCTGACGTTGATGACGACATTTTGACACCCTCGATAGTTGAAGCTAGGGTACATATTCCTAGTTAGTTATTCAGATATATACTGATTTATTTGAGAAGAAATATAATATGAACCTGGATCAGATACATAGAAATTCTCGTCATATTAGATGAGACAAGCAAGGGCGAAGACACGTTCAAGGAGGTTATATTAAATTCTGATTTCAACTTCGTTAGGTACAAAGAAAGAGTCACCAAGTAAAGGAAATGCCATAAGAATAAATAAACATAAATTATATTAAAAATCAACTTAGTCATAGTCGCTGGAATCCTTGCTGATGAGCAGCTTAGCTGTGCCTTATCCATTTTTTGGGTAAAACTCAATAATGGCTTTCTTTATTGCAAGTCTGATTCTGCTTCTTCACCAACAGTACGTTGTGTTGCACGTAGGCATGACAGGCCCGGTTCACTTTTGTATATGATGGTCAGAGACATCTAGTGAACATAATCCATATGTGTAAGGGACATAATTAACTCGCACCACCGATCGGTAATTAGTAAGTTCTAGGTTAATTTTTAAACTAGTTTTATTACCCGGACGCACACGTCCTAAGAGATATATATATATATATATTTATATTTATAATGTTTACTAGTTTAGTTGTTTTTAAATACGTATTTGTAACTTTGATTCTCATATTATTTAGGTAGTTATAAATCCTTATTTTGTGACAAATTGATTTAGATTTGTATACATTTTGTTATAAAAAATAACCAAAACCGAAACTACAACAAAAACTGATCATAACTACACAAACTAATAGTACAGCTTCTCTAGCTAATAACGACATAAACACTTGATCAGCTCGTCTAGTAAACGGACACTACATCATACTAACAGAATAAGCGAAAGGGCGAAACCGACACTACAATTAAAAGTGATGATAATTATCACAACCTCGAGAATGTATTGAGCCGCAGCGACGCGATTGTTCAACGCGGCCCACTGCAAGGCGCGATAACCTAAATCATCAGGTTTACGGACCGAAGCACCTTCAAATTCAACCAAATTCTTAAGCTTATCTAAATCACCATATGCAGCTGCTGTGTACACGTCATTCTTCATACTCTCCTCCGTCACTCCGTCGGTTCCGGTGTGATCTGGAGTTTCTTCGATCTCAGATGACATGACGATGATGTTATGATTTGATTGAGAAAATGAAAATGAATAGTGAATGTAATTAGGGTTTTTTATTTATATTTATATATATGAATTAAATTGGTGTTGGTTGACTCGGTGTTTGTTTGTTTGGGAAATGGAAGAAGAAGAAGAAGATTACAACAGAAAAATAACAACCAGATCAATACAATGAAAATAACTTATTTATTTTTTAATCTTTTATATACTAAAATTATAACTTTATTGAAAAACAATTGTGCCAATCTCGATTTCGCCACGTAAGCAGAATCGTATGATTTGATTGGTTAATAAAAGTCAAAATTAAATTAATTAAAAAAGAGGAGGCAATTAATAAAACTTTAGTGGTTGAATTTTTCAAAATTATATAGAGTTAAGTGTAATGAATGGGGATCTATTGCAAAGTGTGATAAAATTAAAAAGTGTAGAGACCCATTCATAATGTTACACGTGTCTCCAACTC